>CALZFC010000277.1:190000-490000 GCA_945643635.1 Allodiplogaster sudhausi | reverse complement strand
CTTTTTCTCGTTGGCGTGGTATTTTTCTAATGCTTTTATGGTGTTCGTTCGTTTATTAATGTTCGTGTGGAATATTAGTTATATCTCAGTGCTTCAGGGACGCTGTCGGGTTGCTCCTTCATCCACACACGCTACACCACCTCGATTTCTTCCTGCTTTTAGATTCAAGGTTATCTTGACTCTTTTTGTCATTCTTTACTTTATTTTTTTGATTTCCCCTGTTATTTTCGTTCATCGGCTTAAACTTATTTCTTTATATCTTTTTCGGATGTTGTTAATACTGTGCTCGGTCATTTCAGTGCTTTTTGCCTCCGCGCCACCGAATTGCTGCCCGGAACTTTGGCGCTAGCAGCTGTTTCAGGTTTCATTTTTGGATATGTCTTATTCTGAAATTTATACAATTCTTACTAAGGGGTAGTTGGGGGAAGGTTTAATCTTGTTTATCGTAAAATTTATGTCATATCTTTTATATTTTCGCTTTTGCTGTTCCAGCGGTGGCGCCAATGTTTTGGCGCCACGGCAGCAAAGCATTGGCGCCACCGCTGGGAATAACAAAAGCGAAACTTTTTACGCTAACGTTTCTCGCCTTTACGCTTGTCCTTTTCTTTCTTTATTTTTTCAGAACGTTTTCAGGGTTGTGTTTTGTTTGACTTTTTTCTTGATAACTAGAGTTTGTTTTATTTCAGTTTGAAGTGGATTCTCAGCGAACGGTTCGTGCCAAGCCCTTCAAGGAAGTTCGTCTCTTCAACAGCTTCGCGGTGAGCGGTGAGTGAAGTCATCTACTATAATGCAAGAAATAGTAATGAATCTCAATAATGCGACAATTGTCGCCATCCAAGTTTGCGAGCGAGAAGTTGCTCATGCAGAAATTGGAACTCAGTCTCGATTAAACGAGTCCTTTGATCTTCAGATATTGTTTCTTTTTCAGAGATCTTGTTTTGCGCATTTGCAGGTTTTTTACACGGGCAATTTCGGGCACATTTGAGGCGTATTTAAATTAGTAAAACCCATTATTTTAAAGATGAGAAACACAAATTTTGAAATTTTTTTAGAGTTTGAAACAGTATTGAGTCAGTTGTTGCATTCATAGCTGGCCTGGCCGGCCTGGAACATTTCAGGGCCATAAAATTTGGAACACGGTCTTAAAGTCATTTCCATGAAATTACCTATCACTCTTTTCAAATCGAACATACACGGCGGTCCAACTTTTGTGCTACCGGACCCTTAGAAAATTTATAATTAACTTTAAAGTTCATATTCATAGTTACGATTTACTTAAAAATTTCAATCCTGTATCCATTTCAATATAGATAAAAAACTTCATATTTGAAATATCTTTTTTGTTCAGCTACTCGAAGACTTCTGCGCCAAGTTCAGTGTCTCGTCGGATGATTTCCCCCAGCTATGGCTTCAGAGAATCCTGCCGGCCGTAGCAGAGCTATCTGATCGACGGCTCCCTCCCGAATCGAAGGAAAGGATTGAAGGATCCATCATCTTCGCGGAGAATTCCCCGGGTACTAAATGTCATTTCTTACACTTTTATTTTCATGATTTTTTTTTGTGTATAGCGACTATTTGTAGTATTAATAAGTTTTCCTTTTTTAAACTGACGAATGCTTCAGACAGGCGCAGCTTCATCGGTCTGCTGAAGCTAATGTCCTTGTTCTCCAAGTCGAAGCACAAGGATCTGTCGCGGTACACTCACATCTTCAATTCTTTCCCGGTTCGATTTTTCACGTTTTTTAAACAGTAAAATTGTATACATAAACATATCTGAAGATCGCATTTACGGATTTAACACTACCGTAATTTCGAGCATACTGTAGCCCGTGCACATTATTAACTTTGTATTTACTATAGCATCCCTGGTTCAGCGGGAGCACTCAGCAGCTGGAGCGTTGAAGTCTCTTTCTGGAAGTGGAGTGAGACAACCTGCGATGTTCAGCTACGAAGACTGCGCGGACAAGTTCTACATCGCTGTCGAAGGACGAGATATAACGGTCAGACACATACTCTTGTTTCACCCTTCTTTGCGAGTTTAAACGCCCCGCTTTGACTCTTTGATTCCTTGTCATATTAACTCTGAACTAGCGGGATTTCTCAAGAAATATAACTTTAAAATTTACCATTTATGCATGAATTACTTTCAAGTTACTGGAGGATTTGCTCAGGGACTGCTCTTGCTCGTTGCCGTCTTCTACATCTTCGACTTGGTGTTTGATGAACCGGTTCGTCCGGAGATGCTGCTTCTTGCTCACTTCGCCGGCATTCGAAACGTCAAGCTGACGGAATCGGGAAAGGAGGTTTTGAAGTCCCTTAACATTGACTTGTAATTTTATGACATTCCAACTCTTACAATTTTTCTTGAATCTCTAAAAGAAAAAATGAAGTTTGTTCCATTGCTTGCACTTTCTTTTTTAGAACAGCTGTCTTTATTAGTGAGAGTTTACATTTGCCGAGTAAATACTGTTGAAAATTTTCTGTAGATTAAGAAAAGATTTTCCAATTGGAGCTTCTATACTCATGCCATTGTCAGAACTGCTCTTTCATTCCGTACCCTTCCTGTGAAATCTTCTTTTTTAAATGAATACGTAGCAAATTATAGATGATACTGTAAGCATCTACTTCAAGTTTAATCTAAGCTGAATCTTGTTCCATTTTTCACTTTCTTTATTTCAGCATACTTGTATTGATTAGTGATCGTTGAGATTTGTCTTGTAAATTTTTGTTGCATTTTCGGTACATAAGAGAGAGAGCTTTCGGAGACTTCTTTTTGCTTGTAATTGCCAGAAGCTTTTGTTGCATCCTTCACTATTCTTGTGATATAGTTATGTTGAATGAATTCATACCAAATTATAGACCATACTGCAAGTATTTTAGGATATTTTTTGATAAAATTCTGTGACATTTTGTTTCAAGATGGGCCCTATTGCTTAGCATAGCACGTAAGCGAGAAGCCATGACTCGATCAATTAGCAGTCATTAGAATGAAGCGAGCGAAACAACGAAAAAAAGAGAGAGAGAGAGAAGAGGCAGAAGGGGAGAGAGAAGAACGACAGAGACAGAGACAGAGAGAGAGAGAAAGCAAGCAAGCAAGATATGCAAGAAAGCGAGAGACAGCCAGACAGACCGAGCGAGCGAGAGACAGACGAGAGACATGCACAGAGAGAGAGAGAGGGAAGGAGGGAAAGAAATAGAGAGAGAGAGAGACAGACAGAGAGAGAGACAGAGATAGACAGACAGCAAGAGTCTCTCTCATTCTAATAACAGTTACATGTACGAGGACAGCTCTCTCGCTGTTGATGTGAACACTACAAAGAGACCGAATATACATATACAACACTCTTTTCTTCTCTCTCTCTAATTATCTCTATCTCTCCCGCACCACTCTGTCTCTATGCAAAAATTGCATATTTATGTATTCACTAGTTGACTAATTTAACTAAGTTGTCTAAGTTGGGAATGTGACCCAATTGAACGGGGAACTGTCGGTTTTTATGTTTTTATTTAAAATAAAACGCGCAAAACATGTCGGGGAAACATTGATCACATGTGGGTTTGAACCTCTAAGTGTCGCTGCTCGACGTTGCTTTACTTGCCAGATCGGACGTGATCGCTACTTCACTGTCAACAGGACATTCCACCCGAGCGCGGTAATGTGCTGCTCAGCAGGACATTCCAACCGAGGTCAGCAGGACATTCTGTGCCAGGAGCACCAGGATCGCTGCCAGGGGGGAATGTCCTGCTCGGGTCGGTTCGAATGTCCTTCTCAGCAGGACATCCAAAAAAACATTCAACCCGAGAATTGAATGTTACGAACATTCTTTTTTGTGTGCCTGCAGAGAGGCCAGCGGTTCCTGCAAAGAACAGGTTCATTTTGTATATCTTTTTAAAATAATAAATTAATTATATCTTACATAGAAAACATTCTTTTCATCGTACCGTAAGCACATTTCGCCCCGCCCACTCGCCGAGTTTCTCTTTGATCTCGCCGCGAGAGAGGGTCGCGTTGTCGAGGATGGCGAAGAATTCCTTGCGGACGGACGCCTTCACTCCGCGCAGGAAATCGGGCGCGGCCGACGGGAAGGCGCCCGAACCGATTAGTGGCAGAGAGCCAGGAATTTCACCTGAATTTTAACTGCGTTTTAAAAACATGAACCAAATGCACTTCAAAATATGTAGGTAATAAGTTTTAAAAAATACATTAAAAGATAAAACCCAATCTTTTTGAATCTTTTCAGCATTTGCACCAGCGAATACAGTAAGGAGGAACAGAGCTTGAGAAAACTGCATTTTGGTTGAAGCTTGGAGAAGTGAGAAGAGTCGGATGCGAGTGAGTGGAGAGGGGGCTCCTTTTATCTCTCCTCGAGAACAATGAAGCATTCTCCACATGCAGCCATGACCCCTGTGGCTACCACGGTTGATACAATCTGATTGCTCAGCTTTGCGTAACCATTGCAACACTTTCTCATACCCTCTCTCTCTCTCACTCGGTCTCTCTCTGTCCCTCTGTTCTCTTTCTTTCATCTAGTATTTCCAAATATGAAAATTTTAAGCTTATGGTTAAATGTATATGAAGGTATATTTTTTTCATTCTTTTTCTCTCTCCCTCTCAGTGCATGCATTGTAGAGAGATGCTAACTCCGTCCGCAAGGCGTGCTGCAATATCTTCACGAATCTGCTGCTCAACCTCGGCCACTTTGGCCGAATTCGCGAACGAGAGGAGCTCATTTAATGTCATGAGGCTAGATATGCATGTACATAGCCAAAAAAATTCGCTCTCTAGCGTGTAATTCTACGCGGACTTGTGGCGCTCCGAGCCGCTCGAGCCCTATCCCTGGCTCATGGGCGGTACTGAATAAGCCGAATCAGCGATTAAATTAAAATAATAAAAAAAATCGTTAAAATTCGAAAATTGATGCAAATAGAAAAAACAATTCATGTAGTATAATATTCCATTTCATGATAGCTAATCACTTTTTCAGGAGTTCTCTTCATGGCGGACTTCCTCTGGACGCTGCTGCACGACGACGGCGGGCAAGGCATTCACTCTCGTCTCCGCTCTCCTCCTCAATCATTTCGATTCCGGGGAGGGGAGGGGTGTGAGAACCCAATTAACAATAAAGGGAAACGTAGCAATAAGTTATGGTATCCAAGGTGGTGAATGTTTGCTAAAAATAAGGAAACCATACAAAAGGCTCACCATCAGGTCCGAAAGCCAAATAGCGTCTGCTGCTCGCTGCGCTTGCACTGACGTCATAATACAAGGTCATAATTCATAAATCATTTGTATATTTTGCACTTAGAATTTTGTGCATACTGAAGATTACGTCCGATTACGGTTTCTTCTCTTATTATGTTCAGTGAATGAAATGTCATGTCTGCCGCAGTCCATTTCAACTTTGGCATATCAGCCAAATAACTTGATTCATAAATTTAATAAAGGAAAAATGCACTATGCAAATTAGCCTTTTTGATTTGGAGCGCCTATTCAGTTCATCCTCAGTTTCCCTCCTTTTTTCACTCGCGACTGGTCAGCTTCGCTCTCCCCTCCCACCTCCCCCCTCTTCACCCTTCAAAAATGTCTGAAAAGGCAAGCCAGTTTTTATGTAATCTGTTAAACTTTACTGTAATAATAAAATTGTTACTGCCATAATTAAACAGGGTATAATCAAATTGTTAAATGAACTACATATAAAAAAAAATTCCTGTTGGAAAAAATGATGTGGTTTCCCATCGAGGAATTCTCTTTCCAGAAAGCTCGCAGTCGATCTCAGAGTCGAAGTTGGTCACAGCTCTCGCAAGATCCCGCATTCTACTTCCAGGTTCATGGAATTCCCACTTAATATTTCGAACGGTTTTACGGCGGATCCCAAATTCCAAATCCCTAACTATTTTGCAGGTACTTCCCAACGGCGACATCAACCAGAAGAAGCCAGAGGAACGAGGCGAACGACACAGGAATCACGCGAACTCCGTCCGTTGCATCAAAATAGAAATTCACGAAAGCTTACGAATAATTCTAATGATAAAACTTTAGATGTTGATTTTCAGTAGAACAAAGAAAACATGCATATGCACATACTTTATTTGGATACGTCGAAAGTAAAAAAAAATGCAAAAGAACAAAATAAATTATATATGAAATAGACTATATTAATAGAAGATTTTTCATTTCCAGCGCTCCTGTACAGTTCTCTCGGCTGGTCTTCCTCTCTCCACTTCAACTCCAAATAGCAAACATGCAAAGAGGCAATCCATTTTAAAATCAATCGATAATTGACAAATTCTTGGATCGATATCTTCGAATAAGAATAAAGAATATTTGCAGTCGAAGCGGCTCGTCATCACAGAAAAGCAAGAAGTCACGGGGAAGGGATGAGAACAGTCTTCGTCGACGGGCGATCTCGGTCCTTCCTGAGATCATAAATATCTGTTTCGACAATAAATGGCATTTCATCAAATAAGCAAATCTATTTAATTAAAAGCTAAGCAAGGATTAAGATATTTGCAGAACGCGATGCGAATTGCTGCGCAGGCCTCGGCCAGCTCAACAAAGGTCACACCGAATAACCTCGAACTCTCGCCTATCGTCCCGAATGATCAAAATAAGGTGACGAAGACTTCAAAAGAAGACGTTAGACGGGAGAATTATAGATGTCTCTTTCGCTGCCGCCGCCGCCCACTCTGGCTGACACGACCGTCGAAGATTCTCGACTCTCCGACCCCAACCGCACTCGCGACCGCAGCGCGGCACGCCAACTTTTCAATCCCGTTGAGACTCTGTCCAAGACTGGAGCCGCTCCTCCTGAGTGCATTCTGCGAGAGCCCCTGCTGGTCTGTCCTCCCGTTAATAAGCAAGGGGGGATTCTTCTTCTTCCAGATCAACACTCATCAGGCAGTGGAAACTGACCCCATCGAAGGGCAGATTCGATTCTTCAGCGAAAGTCTGATTTGGTCGCGGGGAGGAGAGAAGAACTCTTCAGACATCTTCCATGAAGTCAGAAGACCAAGTCACATTTGCAAGAGAATCAAAAGGGCCTGGGGCCCGACCAAAATTTAAATTCGCGGAAGTTGCTAAAACTTTGCTTGTATTCTGATTGGAGAGTACGGGCGTTCTTTCTTTTGATTGAGAGAAAATTAAATCCATGTGTTTGTTTAGAAGAAACCATACGTCGACAGTGTTCTGGAGCAGAAGGAAAGCAGCAAGCTAAATTCCCACTCGAGCCAGCAGGTCTCTGCCATTCCATAAGCGATCTCAAACAATCATTCTAACAAACGAAACAATTCAGGTGTACATTGGCGCTGATTTCATCATCGTCCAGCGAATTACCACAGTTGAGGTGTCTATTCTTCCTTGCAATTCTGCAACAAGATCATAAATACTAATCTCTTCTGTTTGAGCGTGGCCAAGAGAGAAACAAGTGGAAGACGGTGGACAGCCGATGCTTCAAGTACATCTGCAAGGGCCGAATCATCGGTGTCGATGGCAGGTTTGGGCATGCTTTTCTATTAGAATCTGTTTAATCATTCTTTAGATCTGAATCGTACATTGCAGTGACCGCTCCCTCTCTCAATTGTCAGTGATTGCGGATGCGTCGATGGAAAAGGATCAGAAAGGAGTTGAGAAGTCGGAGCGGCTGCTGATTTCCTTCGATAGAGAGGCCCTCAAGGAAGGCACCAAGGGGTCCGTTTCAAAGGGAAGGGAACGATATCGATTAATTCTTTCTTAGAAAACCGATTCTGGGAGCTCTCTTGAAAGAGAAAAGCCAGGCAGATCAGCACGTCAAATTCGAGGAAAGTGTATCGATTGGAGAGGGGTCGGCGCTCAGCTGTGGCTTCATTGACATCCGCCGCAAGGTAGGGCGCAGTATCCCCCCTCTCCTTCCTGAAGTTGATTGATTTGAGGCATCCGTCCGTACGAGCAGCTCGATTTGGGGACCCGAGAGAATCCGCGCTGTCGAGGACTTCCAGTACAGAGAGGACAAGGTTCGATTCCTCAGAAGAAGTATGGGAGAAGTCTTGAAATCTCAGAATGCGCTGACTGACCAGGCCGATGTGAAAACGGCGAAAGAGAAGACGACACTTGCCTCAGCCCAGTCCGAAGTCAGACCTTGACATGATCCACTTCCTACTTGCCAAATACCACGTGATTCAGTCTTCCCAATCGGTTGCGGCCCCAGCTGTACCCGTGCAGCCACTTTCCATCGAAGACGCTCCTTCCATTCAGTTAGTTAAATGCTATTCTCAAGTTCTTGTTCAAGTACATAACTAATGTTTGTATTCTTTCAGCAGCCGCCACAGTTGCTCTCGCCCCGCTGTCATGAATAAGAACGGTTAGAAATGCAGCTAAAGTAATAACATTTCTAAAGAACTGATTTTATTTCACAATTAAGATTCGATCGCAAGCGAAGGGTCAACCAAAACGACTGTCGCTTGCAAGGTTGTTGTTCCTGTTTTAATCGTCTTTGATGCTTAGGTCATCTCTTTTAAGCTAACGCAGAAAACTGCAACCTCACGTGACAAAAAAGAACAAATCAGCAGTCTGGACAGGTTGTTTCCTTATTGATTGGTTCGTATTAAAAATTTGATAACATTAATTTGAAGCCTTAATAAGTTTGACGGTGAATATTCAGTGAGCCAGCGCTGACTGCCATCGACATGACCGAATGTCCAGCTGGACAGCCGTCCTCTCAGTCGCGCCTTGTCACTTCTGCGAAGGAAGAAGGGAAGAGGTTTTTATTTCTCAATACCCTACAGTCCAATCGTGGGTTTGAATTTAAAACATGAATCTATTTCTAATTGAGTTCTCCGCCGGTTCCGAAGCCTCGTTCAGTGTTCCTGACTTTTGCCACTCGAAACGAGGTTCCCAAATCAAACTGTTCACTATACATCTTTATAACCAAGAAATTGGACTTTCCAGGAGAAGATACCCGCAACGAAGATTCTGGATCCAGCAGCCAAAGGGTA
This sequence comes from Allodiplogaster sudhausi, assembly GCA_945643635.1. Taxonomy (NCBI): domain Eukaryota; kingdom Metazoa; phylum Nematoda; class Chromadorea; order Rhabditida; family Diplogasteridae; genus Allodiplogaster; species Allodiplogaster sudhausi. The sequence goes on along the minus strand of CALZFC010000277.1, from coordinate 481,030 downwards.
ATCATAATTGCTCATGTCAGTTGCTGGCAGAATACTCCTACATTATCTCTTGAAGCTACGCGAATACGCCGTCTCAGTCCGGCTCTTCCGTTCCAGTTGAAGTAGATCAGAAGAAGGAAGAGATCGCGGCCACTGAATTGTGAGCTACCGACTTGCCTATTTCAAGATTAACCGAAATTAGCCTAACCCTAATGGCAGGCCTGGCCCTTCCCCTTCTGCTGCCTCCTCCACGAACAGCGACATCTCCGTCGTCACTGAGACTTCGATGAAGAAAACGAAGAAAGCGAAAAGAACCGCTAATCAAGTTCCCCTCCAAGGGGACGAAGTTCAACCTGTCCACGTGGATGGTTTGTGCCTATTTACAGAAATAATATAAATTAGATATATTTATATGGTTCAAAATTAAAATCGATATTTTAATGTCGGCAAATGTCTCACATTTCAGAATCCGGCGTGCTGGTGAAGACGCAGGAACTGGATGCGACAATCAACGGAAAGAACTGGCGTCTCACTACTACCTACAAGATTCATGTTTCTTTTTGCATCGTGTTTCTGCTTGGATCATTTGATATTTTGAAGGGAACGCCCGGCCGGCCAATCAACTTCAGTCCTCAGCAGCTCCGAATCGATGGAAAGACTCTTTGGCAGAGTGCCAATTACGATGTCAGAATTATACAATTATTGTGTTTAAAAAATGATGGCAACTATTCGAAATCTTTTAGCCCGCCCCCTTCTCGAAGAACACGAAAATGAAGCAGCCGCCAGCTCCTCCCCAAAGTCCAGCCTCTCAGTAGGCTCCGCCCCCCAGTCCAGCCCCTCCGTAGGCTCCGCCCCCTGCCTACCGTCGACCGCATCTGAAGGACTGACCATTCCCACCCGTCGTCTACCCTGATCTACCCAGACCACCCTCATCCAGCCGAGGAACCCCTCTTTCTCATCGCCCCTTCATTTCAACCCTCCTACTAGCCATCCTCTGAGATAAATGACCATTACAAGATGTTTGCACGGAGAAACTGAATGGAACACCTTTATTATAGAATGTCACATTCTATAAATGATAACTTTGCGATTTCTATAACATCAGATCTCGAATGGAGGATCTGATAACATACATACGTTTTATATTATAACTTTTTCTTTTGTAATAATGCTTAGCTGCATTATCTAACTTTTCGCCCCTAATTTACAATACTTTGATACATCTGGAATATGTATCATCTAATGTAAACAAGACAAATGTGTCTTGAGTAAATTGGCAGCTCACTTTAGCATTGTAATCAAGGCACAGATACAGTCCCGCCCAGGATCTTGGTACCAAGGAAGCTTCGGATGATTCGGACGCTTCCAAGTGCATTCTCGATAATAACTTTTGTTCTAGAAAAACTAAAATATTTTAAATGGTACATTAGATTGCTTAAAGAGTACAGATGCTACGGTTTAAAAAAATCGATATTTTTTATGATTTGATAAGTAGTTATCAGGATCCATATCAGGATCCAAGGGTCGTATAGACCTACATATATACATTGTTTTTATCGACTCATCCAGCTCTATATGCAACGAACTTCGTTCTCCAACAAGCCTTAAGATTCGTCTTTTAATTAACTCAATTTATCAGTCACACCGCTTTTTATGGTCACAAATTATAATTTTGTCATTTTCTGAGAATGCAAAGCTGACAGGAAGGACATTATTCATGCGATATGGCGGGAGCAGGGGGCATCAGGGGTTGTACTCGATGGGGAGGTTCTTTCGGCGGACCATGTCATAGCCCTGGAACCACTCGCGGCGGAACTGCTTGGCGGCGCCGTCCGGGGTGTTGGTCCACTCGATAGTGATGCGGTCGTTGATGGTGTCCTCCTGTAAAACATAATAAATTAAATGTAATTTTTTTATTTGGAATAAAAATTTTAAAGGTATTTCCTAAATCAAATCAAACCTGTCCGTAGGCGAAGGCGTCGGAGGAGACTGCAACGAGGACGGGACTCCTTGGGGGTCGAGGACTCCGCTGGTCGGATCGATACCGAGACGCTTCATGTTCGTGATCTTGAAAGCCCAGCCAATGCGGCGCGCAGAATTGTTGACCACCTGAAATTAGAAAAATATTAAATAGAACTGAAGGCCGCGGGCGATGAACGCGTGAGAAACAGGAGAACGTGCGCTATGCGAAGAGCACATTTTGGATGGAAACCAGTAAAAATGCAATATTCCATATTCTTCATGCACATTTCATCACATTACTTTCATTCAATTTCCATATGAAGGAAATATTTTCGAAAAAAAATCATTCCACCGTCATTTTGGCTCGCGTGAGGTTGACTTCTGCTTCAGTCTCTTTCGCCACACGCTCTCTCTTCTCCCCCTCTTCTCTCATTCTTCTCTCTCTCTTCTCTCACTCTTCTCTCTCTCATTTCTCTCTCTCATTTCCTGTTCTCCCTTCCCTTCCCATGATTTCCACGACCAACCTCCTCTTGATCTTCTCCTTCCTCGGTTTGGTTGGCGTCGCCATCGCGATTGCCATCGTCGTTCTCGTTATCTTTCTGGGTATTGAACCTTCTTGAGATTACCTACTTAAGTTAACTAATTGCTAGAATCAATATCCTAGCAATTATTTAACTTAAGTACTTAAGTTAAATAATTGCTAGAATCAATATCCTAGCAATTATTTAACTTAAGTACTTAAGTTAAATAATTGCTAGGATATTGATAGGAATATTGGTTGTGTCACTTGAGTGATCTGCTACATGAGAAAACGCCGCCTTCGTCAGGCCGCCCTCGCTGCCTCGACTCCGCCCACTCGAGTGGAGATTCAAGGCAATATTCATTCTCTGTTCATTTAGTTATATTAATTTATATTTCTGTTCGGATCAAAGAATTTTTCTTTTTTTTTTGGGCAATAAAAGAAAAATAAATACTCGTATTGTTAGGCACGACCTCCAACGCGGACAACACCACTTCAACGGCAAGATACCAATTGTTCAAAGATTGACTTTTTGTTTTGAAATATTAAGCATTGACGTGGGCGAAAGCTGTAGTCTAAAATTCAGAATGCATTGTTAAAAAGGGAGAAACTGAAGTTGTGGCGACAGCAATCGAACTTGCGGCTAAAACATTTCAGCCCATCCCTTATCTAATTAGCCAAGCTGTTGCATGCTGTTTACACTGCCTTTTCACCAACGGCAAAATGTATAAAAGGGTTTATACATATAACAAAAATTCTACCTTTTTCAGAGCTTGCTGGAACCCCCAAGAAGCCACTGAAGAAGATTAAGCAGAAGAAGGGAAGTGAGAAGAAGAAGAATGGAGAACACAAAAGGTAAAAAGAATTGCAACAAATATGAAGAAGGAGAAGGATGAGAAGAAGGTAGAAAGAGAAGTGAAGGCAGATGCACTGGAAGAGGAGGTTTCACTTTTATATTTAATATATTATAATTATAATAAGAATTAAGCTTAATCTATATGAAGAATTATTAGCTGCCACTCCTCTCGGTTTCGGTGAGAAAGCAATGAAATTGCATTGAATTGAGGAGAGGCAGCGCCGCTTCGCCGAGCCTCTCCAAGTTGAGGAGAAGTCCGATTCGATCTACCAGAATATTTTAAGTCTCGAATCGCCAGAGGAGAAGGGAAAGAAGCCGAAGGAGAAGGAACTGGAGAAGGGAAAAGTCAAAGGAAAAGAGAAGAAATAGCACCAAAAGGTGCCCTTTTTAATATCTTTTTCTTCTAGATTTATTCTTCTAATGTGTATTCGCATTTCAGATTGCTCCTGCTTGTTCGCCTCCCTGACCATGTTTTAGTGTTCTGGAATAGAACATATCGCTATCGTCGATTCCTTTATTGAACGACTGCACCAAACAAAGAGAGAAAAATTTGAGTTAAACAAATAAACTGCTAAAAAGAACTACTGATAGTTAAAAAAATTCTACGAAAAAAAATTCTACGAACGAAAAAAGCTAATAAAAAAAGCTTTGTTTAAATAGATTAAACTGTTGAGTTTCGTGCTCTTTTAATGCGAATTTATGCTAGTTTTCAGTCAGAGATATGCATGTACATATGCAGGAGAAGGGAAATGAGAAGAAGAAGAAGGAACGCACAAGAAAAAAGCCCATCGCGACCAGAAGTACCGGAAACGGTTACTACCATTGAAATTGGCCTGAAGGGTTTATACCCTTCGAAGGAACAACTTATAGGCATTGCGTGATATCAACTGGTTAAAAACCATTAAATTCAGCGTGAATAACTACTTCTGTAGGAAAGATTGATGAGAGTGTGAATCAATAGTGGGATAAATGCATGTTTATTACAAGCACAAAAGGCAAGTCAGAATTATCGGCATCAGTTGAAAACCCATTACTTTGAGCATAATCCTCAAATAACCATGATATGAGTGAGTTATTAACATAACAGTTATTCACGAACGAATTGAAATTAATAAAAATATTATGCAATATACATACATAAATATGTACATACATATGTACGTATAAAAAATTAGGTTAAAAAGAGTAAAAAGAAAAAAACGCTTTTAGATCGCTTTCTTATTTTTGCTAATTATTCTTCAGATCAGTCTGGAATACGTGAAAGAGGAGAAGCAAAAGAGAAAGAAGAGGTATATAGGAGAATGAGATATTCAAAGAAGAAGTGTCTCTGTCTCGTTGCTTCCGCTCGACTTCTGTTGTTGATCAAAGATGACGTCATCTTCCGTTTGATTGCACGCGACCTTGAAAGAGATGATGACTCCACTCTTCTTGCTCAGAAAGTTGTCAGCCTCGGGCGACTGCAGACCGAGTGAGAGGGGGTCGTCTGCAAGGAACGGGGAGGTTAGCTGAGTGGGGAGCTACCAAAGCCGGCGCGCGAACGTGGGGGGTTCGAGTCCGCAGCGGAGAGAAAATTTTGTTCAAACCTCGAGCGACGACTGAAGAAGAGTCTCCGTCTTGAGAGTCGTTCTTTGGCGCCCCAGTATCTGTCGGTTTGAGAGCATTCTTTTCATCGTCAGAAAGATTATTCGCTTGTCCAAGGCCGAAAGGACAAAATCCTGCGGAATATTGATCATTAAAAATATATTTTACATGTATTACTATCAAGGCAAAGTGCTGAAACGGCTAGTTCTCGTACCTCTACCAAAGGCGCCACTCAGCGGCGCGCCCGTGAAGACGCCAGGGAGGCCGGCGGGTCCCGCTGCGGAGAAGGGCGGGTAGCCGACGGGGGGCGCGACCCCAAAAGGGGCTCCGAAGGGGGAACCAAAGGGGACAGCGAATGGGCCACCGAGGAAGGGAGACCCGAAGGGCCAATTGACCGTTCACGAAGTTATTTCCCGCGAAGGTCGGCAGCCCGTACGGAAGACCAAAAACGCCAGCGGAAGGCCCGAAGATGGTGTATGGGTCGCGGACCTGTGTAAAACAAAAGGAAAGTGGACATTTCGAATCTGGAAAGTTCATCTCCAAAATATTCGAACTCTTTCCCACCTTTCCGGTTTCGTCCCGTCTCGGTCCGCTTGGGCCGGCGGTGTAGAAAGAGGGCATGAAGGAGACGGAGAGCAGCATTCTTCTGACGTCTTCGCTGCAGTTGCGGAAGGCGGATTCGAGACGGGCGAGGGCAGAGGAGCGGCTCAGAGAATCGTCTTCTGCGATCGACGAAAGCTGAAACAAGAAGACTATGTTTTTAGTCGTAATGTTCTCTTGCTTATGACAAAGAATTTAAGAAAGAAAGAAATATACTAAAGATATATGAGAAGAAAAGATAAATGGGAAACATTTTTGAAAGCCTCCGGCAGCGCGGCAATGGCTGCAGTGATATTTGCTTTTCTTTCTTCGGCCGATGTCTTCAGACGCGCTTGCAGAGAGGCAAGCGGCTCCTGCAATTATGTGCTATAATTGACAGCTTCGAACTTGACGTTTGGCCATTATGTAGCTTTGTGTCCTTCAACAATCAGTCCGATCTAACGACAAGTTGATTGATTCATTAGCATAGACATATCTATGTATTTTACTCCACTCATATTTTTCATGAATTTGCGTCGTCACTCTCGTTAAGAAAGCAAATGATCGGGTAAACTGATACAATTAAAGAATAAACTAAAACGAAAAATACCGTAAGCCCATTTCGCCCCGCCCACTCGCCGAGTTTCTCTTTGATCTCGCCGCGAGAGAGGGTCGCGTTGCCGAGGATGGCGAAGAATTCCTTGCGGATGGACGCCTTCACTCCGCGCAGGAAATCGGGCGCGGCTGAGGGGAAGGCGCCCGAGCCGATTATTGGAAGGGAGCTAGGGATTTCACCTGAATTATCATTTTAAAGAAAATATTTTCATATCATAAGAAATGTTTAAAATAATACATTAAAACATAAAACCCAACCTTTTTGAATCTTTTCAGCATTTGCACCAGCAAATACAGTAAAGAGGAACAGAGCTAGAGAAAGCTGCATTTTGGTTGATGCTTGGAGAAGAGAGAAGAGTCGAGAATCGGATGTGAGTGAGTGGAGAGGGGGCTCCTTTTATCTCTCCTCGAGAACAATGAAGCATTCTCCACATGCAGCCATGACCCCTGTGGCTACCACGGTTGATAGTGTGTGATTGCTCAGCTTTACATAACTATTGCTGCGCTTTTTCACACCCTCTCTCTCTCTCTCTTTCGGTCTCTTTTTCACTCTCTCTATCTCACGTTATGGATTCCTTTCATCTATTTTCAAAGATAGCAATTAGATGTTAAAGAGATGTACATACATATGTATGTATATTTGGAAGGAGGATTCCATGGAGCAAAACGTTACGGTACTCTGGAGATGACTTTACAGTAAACCATTGAAAGTCAATGGTTTACTGTAAAGTCATCTCCAGAGTACCGTTTGCTGACTTCGCTCGCATTGACGAACATTATATAGACAACGTTCAAAATTAGCATATCTGAGTTTTCACCTACCACGCCAGGAAACATGCAGAACTAAAGGAAGAGGAGAACCGAAGAGGAAAAGGAGGAGAGGAGGAGAGAGGAGAGCAAGCACGGAGCAGAAGGAGCGCGAGGCAGAAGACAACATGATGAAGGCAGCGGAAATGAGAAATAAATAATATTAACATCTAATAAAGTAAGTGAACAGTCGTAATCGCATGCCTAAAAATCAGAAACAAGGGCAAAATATACATTTTTTCTTTATTCTAAAGGAAACATCCAAAAATCTTGTGAAAAACGGAAGAAAGCGCTATGCGAGAAGTGAGATTTTTTTGAAAAAAGTGCAATATTCTGTATCTTGGCGTACTTTGACAACATTGCTTCTACTCAAATTCCAAATAAAGGGAACGAATATGGGAAATAAATCAATCCATCATCGTTTTCCGTTCGTGTGAGGTTGAATACTCCCTCGGTCTCCTCGAAATCTTCTCCTCTCTCCTTCCTCTCTCTTCTTTCCCTCTTCTCCTTGCCACTTCCCATGCTTTTCAAGACGGCGCTCCTGTTCCTCTGCCTGCCTCTCTGTGCAGTTAGTGGAACTTTTCAAAGGCTTCTGACACATTAAATTATTCAAATATGGACTGACGAAACTGGAAAACTCGTCTAAATTTGTTGGCATTCGATAAGGCTATTGTTTCTTTCTTTCAGGCTGCCATAGAATGCCTTGTAAGCGATCCTGATACCTTTGCAAACTGCACTCACGGATGCTATTTTGCTGTCCACTTCGAGTCACCAAAAGAGGCGCCGGAGTACCTTCGAGCCATCCGAGCGGCTGTCTCGAGGCTGGCAGTGCGTTCGAAGGGAAGTGTTGGCTCGCCCCGGGCGACGGAAGCCGCCTTCTTTGTGATTGTGGTTCTCCTCGGTGCAACCTATTTGCTCTTAGTCAGAGAAGAAAGAACTGCTCGAGAGATAGGTTTAAATGCGCTCAGTTGAACTTTTCATTTAAAATGGTGGGTTTAAATGCGCTCAGTTGAACTTTTCATTTAAAATGGTGAACCGTCCTCTGCTGGCTAAATATCGCATTCGTGTATATCTTACGTGCGCTTGGTTATTGTTGAAAGTTTTGGAGGAGCTGACCGCTACGACAACGGCCCCATCAACCGCGCCAGGCACTCAAACCACTCTCTCCAGTTCATCGTCTCCAGCGTCAACGGCAACTTCTCTGCACCAGACAACGTTTATGTCAAGCCTTTGCCTGCTGAATGTATGTGATTAGTATTTATCTATTCTCATTGTAAATATCCTTCGATTTCAGTTCCCGTTTACTTAAAAAATTCTCTTTTAGGTGTCACTGATTGTGATTAACGCCGTCGCCCGCACAGTTTTCGTTTGATTCTGTAGGCGAGGTGGATGACAGTGTGAATAAATTAATGGATAAATGAATAATAATTGCAGGCACAAAAGTAAAGTCAGAATTATTATCGGCATCATCATAAGAAGATTGTTTTGAGCATAAACCTCAAAGAACGATGATACTAATGAGGCATAATAGTTATTAACATGTGAATTCAAATTAACAAAACTATTATAAAATATACACATGACAAATAAGGCTTAAAGAACGTAAACTATGAAGATTTGCTGCTTGGAACAGCTTGATACCGTTTTTGCTAACGGTTCCTCACAATCAGATCAGTCTTTAAGATGTAGAAAGGAGAAACAAAAGAGAGGGAATGAGTAGGAGAATGAGATCTTCAAAGAAGAAGTGCCTCTGTCTCGTTGTTTCCGCTAGACTTCTGTTGTTGATCAAAGATTACGTCATCTTCCGTTTGATTGCCCGCGACCTTGAAAGAGATGACGACTCCACTCTTCTTGCTCAGGAAGTTGTCAGCCTCGGGCGACTGCAGACCGAGCGAGAGGGGGTCGTCTGCAAAGAGGCGGAGGTTAGCCGAGTGGAGAACGACCAAAGCCGGCCCGCGAACTTTGGGGGTTCGAGTCCGCGACGGAGAGAAAATTTTATTCAAACCCCGAGCCACGAGTGAAGACGAGTTTCCGTCTTCAGAGTCGTTCTTTGGCGCCTCCGATTCAGATGGGTTGAGTCCGTTCTCTTTATCGTCAGAGAGCTTTTTCGTCTGCTCCAAGCCGTATGGGCCGAATCCTTTAGAGAAATTGAAATTATTTTCTATATTTGTTGAAATTGAGATAAACGACTTCTTGCGTACCCCTACTAAAGACGCCACTCAGCGGCGCGCCCGGGAAGACGCCAGGGAGGCCGGCGGGTCCCGCCGCGGAGAAGGGCGGGTAGCCGACGGGGGGCGCGACCCCAAAAGGGGCTCCGAAGGGGGAGCCGAAGGGGGCAGCGAATGGACCACCGAAAAAGGGAGACCCGAAGGGCCCTCCTCCAAATTGACCGTTCACGAAGCTATTCCCCGCGAAGGTCGGCAGCCCGTACGGAAGACCAAAAATGCCAGCGGAAGGCCCGAAGATGGTGTATGGGTCGCGAATCTGTGGAAAACAAGTGGAAAGTTGACATTATTAATCTGGAAAGTTCATCACCAAAATATTTGAAATGTTTCCCACTTTTCCGCTTTCGTCCCGACTCGGGCCGGGCCGTGGTCCGCTTGGGCCGGCGGCGTAGAAAGTGGGCATGAAGGAGACGGAGAGCAGCATTCTTTTGACGTCTTCGGTGCAGTTGCGGAAGGCGGATTCGAGACGGGCGAGGGCAGAGGAGCGGGGCAGAGAATCGTCTTCTGCGATCGACGACAGCTGAAAAAAAGAAGAATACAGACCTAGAAAAAGCGAACGGATAAGCGGTCACCCTCCAAATTATATGAACGTGTGTACTTATTTAATTAAATTCGGTATTAATTTTTAAATGTAAAAACACGTAAGGTAAGATATAAGAAAACGAAAACGAATTGGGAAACATTTTTGAAAGCCTCCGGCAGCGCGGCAATGGCTGCGGTGATGTTTGCTTTTCTCTCTTCGGCCGCCGTCTTCAAACGCGCCTGCAGAGAGGCCAGCGGTTCCTGCAAAGAACAGGTTCTATTTATATATCTTTTTTATATAGAATAAATCACGTATGTCTTACATATGAAACTTTTTTTATCGTACCGTAAGCCCATTTCGCCCCGCCCACTCGCCGAGTTTCTCTTTGATCTCGCCGCGAGAGAGGGTCGCGTTGCCGAGGATGGCGAAGAATTCCTTGCGGACGGACGCCTTCACTCCGCGCAGGAAATCGGGCGCGGCCGAGGAGAAGGCGCCCGAGCCGATTATTGGAAGGGAGCTAGGGATTTCGCCTGAATTTGATAAATCATGATTATTTTAATATACATGTTTATAACTGCACTACTTTGTATTACAAAAAACAAATATGTTTAAAGTATTTTTTATTGTTAATAGTAAGCAAAAAAACAAAGAGAATTCCTAGATCAAATGAACCTTGCCTTTTAGAAGCTTTTCAGCGTTGGATGCGGCGAAAGCGGAGAAGAAGAGGACAGCATGGGAAAGCTGCATTCCAACCAGGGAGTTCGGAAAGAAGAATCAGAAGAAACTGATGATGGTGAGTGAACTGCAGCCTCTTTTATGCTTCGACGAGAACAATGAAGCATTCTCCATTTGTAGCCATGACCCCCGTGGCTATCACGGTGGACTCCGGCTGAATCAATAGCTTCACCTTACGCATTCTGTGCGCTCTGTCTCTCTCTTTCTCTCTCTCTCTCTCTCTCTCTCTCTCTCGCCCCTCTGTCTTCCTACTCTCTCTCGCTTGCTCTCTCTCATTCTCTCTCCCTAATTCTGCCTATCATTGTGGACTGACAATGACAGGCACTCTGCTCACATCCATATATAATAAATCGATTACAGTAAGGCGAAAATCGAGTGATTGCTTCTTTATTCACGGCATTTCAATGTATAGAGACTGTTTAGAGGGCATATCTAACGAATGCTTGAGAAGGAGCTGAGAATCATGACCGACTGGCGCTTCTGCGAGGAAGGACGACGCAGGCATGAAGGGAGAAGCGAGCGGATCACTGTCTGAGGGGAGAGAGAGAGATTGAGAGAATTAGATGGAGTGAGATGAAGAAAGGGGAAAAGAAGAGGGAGACGAGAGAGAATAGGGAGATAAGAGCAGAAAACTAATGCTTTTCGAGGAATGTGTATGTCTACTGCATACATACGTACATATGTCTGCCTTTCACTCTTGTCTAATGGTCCGCGTCCACACTTCTCCAATTAGGTTTCCTTCTAACGGATAAGTAAAACAATATTACTAAATGCTGCTACCTACATCTCCTAAAAGAAGACTGATTAAACTTGAGTTACAAAAATGGCACACTTTAATGTCGCTGTTCTTAGTGGAGTAGAGGAAGACGTTGACGAGTCCCTTCGAGACGATGAGCAGGAAGCAGCCGAATTGGACGTGCGGGCTCAGCTCGCCCCGCAGAGTGTTCAACAGCATGTCGGGCGCCACCACGAACACCACCTCGCACATCAGCGTGACGCCTGAGTAAGCAAGATGGCAGAGTGCAAAGTGGCGTGCGTCGATAATCGGACAGGTCAGGGATTGATTCCGCCCCGGAACATTCGGAAAAAATCCGGCTTAATTCCCGCTGACCAATCAATGTTGTCGTTCTGGCGAGTCGCTTGTGCGGCGTGCAGCCGCCGAATGAGGGCAAGCGATTCTGTGAAAATGCTTATGACATGCAATTTAGACATTTGTAATTAATTATAAGTAGTTAAACTAGTCTTAGGCACCGCTTCATTTAGAAGATGCACGAGACGCGCCGTGATGGGAACGTAGAGAATGATGCTGATGAGAGTGCCACAATCGCGAGCATATCGAATGTAGAGGCTTACCTGCAAAATAGTCCTGTTCGGTAAGTAGATTAACGACCACGTACCAATCGCGGGAAGATTTAATGTACAAATACGTATTTCAAGAAATTTTTGTTTTATGCTTTAAATTAGTAAACGAGCATTAACATCTCGCTTCGAAAAAAACTGCCTTTTCGAAACCAGCGGAACTTAGCGTCCTCGTCTACCGTACTTTTTGAGTAATCTAATGGACTTCCGGTTTAAATACTTGTACGGTTGAACATACAATTGCTGTCTTTCGGTGATCGCCCTTCTTTAATGCACTCGAACTACGGAAACGCGTCACTTTCGACTCTAGCAGTTTAGGAAGACAGATTTTTCCTTCTGATAGAAAGTTGCCAGCCAACCGCTTCGGGATAAGCACTCGTCGTGTAGCACATTGCGCCCGCTGGCACGGCCGGCAGCTGCAGCCAAAGGTAGACGCAGACACAGCACCCGAAAAGAGTCGCGCCGACCCCGCCTCAAAACCATATGACGCTTGTGTCGGGAACATTGCGCATATCATCAAATATGCATTAAAGGAAAGCTGATTACCTTGAATACGACCAAACTGAAAAAGTAAGGATGAACATATCTATAAATAAAAAGGAAGCATACCGGCGACGATTGCGTAAGCGTAGCGCGCGCCAAACGTCACATACGAGAAGGGCGCCACGACGGCGGCGGCGCGGTCGGCCGTGATCGCGAGCATCGAGACGCCCTGCAGCTGGTTTGACGCGAGGAACAGGTACAGGAAAGCACGCTGCGAGCAGTCGTGCGTCGAAGTGGCCACGTTCTCTGCAAAGCAGAGAATGACAACAAGCAATGGAAACTACTTTTATTTTACAAATCTCAGATTTTTCACAATCAGAAATTATTAATATAAAATGTGAAAAAAAAGAAAAAAAAGTAGATTAACAAGTGATGAAATTACCCTCAATAAGTTACAATTATGCATATATGACGGTGCCAACTAAAAAAACGGTCGTTTTTGCGTTTTCGAGTGATTTGTGTCATTTGTGTAGAAAAGTACATGTACTAAACAACATATTTTTTTGAGCATCTTTATGCACGTACAATGGTGCGCAAATAATTTTGCGCGTAAATATACATGTCCTAATGTGCGCGGAAATCATTTTGGAAAATTACCTTGAAAGTACGCGTATAAATGTGTGCAGAGATCAGACTAAAAAATAAGCAGAAAAGTACGTGAACATTAGTGCTCAAAAGTCATCAAGAAAAATGAGCAAAAATATACGTGTACAAAAGTGTGCTGAAAATCTGGGCCAGAAAGTACGCATACAAAACTTCACAAAAAATTGAGCACAAAAATACATGTACAAAAGTGCTCAAAAATGAAATACGACTAGCAGGAAAAACCTGTTAATTACAGGAGTAAATTAATGCTTATACGATTAAAAAAGACAATTAACTATCCTACCTATCTAGGAAAACAACAAAACCTTCACCTAATAAGTTTAGAAAGTAAAAATCACAATATCGGTCATTTTCAAACACCAACAAACAAAATGCCAACGTCAAGTTCACCCTACACTGGCAAGAATAAATAAACTAAGAGATTAGAAAAGCAATAGAACATAAAATAGCTTTAAAATATAATATGGAGCAATGTAAGGACGTCGAAAAATGTTTTCGAAAAGGGCCATCTAAAACGCGCACCAAACGCGGCGCGAGAAACTGAAACTGCGCACGAAACGTTGCTAGCAGGCCGTTTTCGAAAACATTTTTCGACATCCTTACTTCCATGCATAGTACTTTTCAAGCTATTTTTGTTTTTGTTTTCCTTTTCTAATGTTTTTATTTATACGTCTTTGCCATTATTGGGTGGGCCATTGTCATTTTGTTTGTTGGGGTGTTGAACATGGCCGATATTGTGATTTTTACTTTATAAACTTATTAAGTGAACGTTTTGTTGTATTCCTCGATAGGTAGAATATTTAGTTGTTTTTTTCTCTTAAAAGAATTCACTCCTGTAATTAAGAGGTTTTTTGCCATTCGTATTTCATTTTGAGCACTTTTGTACATGCATTTTTGTGTTCATTTTTTTTAGCAGTTTTGTACGCGTACTTTCTGCCCCAACTTTTCCGTACTCTTTTGTACGTGTATATTTGTGCCCACTTTCTTCTATTGTTTTTGAGTACTTTAGTACATGCACATTTCTGTTAATTTTTGACACCGTTTTATGAACAAATTTGTACGTGTATATTTTTGCTCAATTCTCAAACAACTTTTGAGCAGTTTAATACATGTACATTTGTACTAATTTTTCACACGAATTTCTGCACACCTTTGTACGTGGATAAAGATGCCCAAAAAAATGTGCAGTTTAGTAAGCCTACACATGACACAAATCACTCGAAAACGCAAAAACCACCGTTTTTTTAGTTGGCACCGTCATATATACATATTTACATAAATGAGTAAAAACGTGCTCACCACTGCCGTTGCGTAGAATCTGAATGCGAGTGACGTCACTGACGACGGATGCGATCGCATTTGTCAGATCCGCAATGCACACAATGCCGATGATGATGCACTGGGAGAGCAACATTCTGACTCGCATTCTCTTTCCTCATGCTATCCAATGGAAAGAATCAAATATTGCAATCCAGTGTAGTAACAGCTTTTATTACACCCCTCCCCCCCCCCCCCCCCTCCGACTTTGTCTGAATAGCAGACCTCCTTCTGTCGCCTCAGTCGTGAATGGCCGTAGATGAGAAGCAGCAGCGGCATGTTCACGAGCGCCGTGAGCGAGCCTAATTACATTTTATCTTACATTAGCAAGTTTTTCATTTGTAATAATGTGTAATTAGCGATGGTTTGGTGAACCTTATCGGCAGCCTCTAATCAGTTTCATTTCTAATTTGCAATAGTTAGAAACATCGGGAATACATACTACAAATGTATGTCGTCTCATGTAAGCAAGACCATCGTGACTTGAGCAAATTGGCAGTTTCTTCAACGGCTCATTTAGAGTTGCACTCAAGTCACAGAGATATGGATGTGTTTATGTATACATGTACACACGATTAGACAGTCTGGTAACAGCTTGCCGTCCTATAAATTTCAATGGGGAAATCTATCGATAAGTCGCATATAATTCTATATTAACTTACTCATGATGGCGCTGGCGAGAAAGGGAACGAGAAGATCGGCAGGAAGGCTCGTGCCGTCGACTCGCATCTTAAAAAAAACAACTTGCTAGAAAAAGCTTACCGTCTATAATCATTTCACAATGAAATCATTGAACTATGAAATGAAAGATGTGCGAAAAGAATGTCAAAATTGTTCGACACACAAAATTGACTATTCAGATGACTAGATCACACTTGATAAGAAATTGCAGAGTGATAGAGTAAAGAATTACTAGTGGTCATTACTTCAAGACGAAACTTATCTGGGCTGTACCCGTATTTCTTTCTTATTACCTAAGACACTGGAAAAAGAGCGAAAACAAACATGCCTTTTTTCACCCAAGATACCATAATTTGATTTCGAGCTAGGAATGTTTGCAACTTGTCAAAGCGGCTTTCATTTATCCAAGTGAAACGGGTATACACATATATAATGAGCGTATTTGTATGATATATGTACGCCTACTTGAATACCCGTATGATTTGTTATATTCAAGGGGTTTTCTAACTAAAAAAAGATAGAATATACGTCAAGATTCTGTAACTGTTAGCATAATACTGCATTACTAATCCACTCCATATTATCTTTACAGATTAAAGGCCAATGTTATATGCATATGTATCTTAAGAATGTTCGGGATCTTGAAGTTGAGGTACGAGGCATAATTGAATATATTACGCGAGAGTGAAGTGGGAAAACTCAAGTGTCAACTCAACTTTTACCTTATCTTGAAAAGTGAAGAGAAACTCAGCGTAGCCAGCCTGATTACACATTTCATGAATATTATTAATGTACGAACTCGGAAGAATACATATGTAAGTGTAGCTTTACTAACGGACAAATACCATTTATCTCACGATCAAGTGAGTGCGGAAAAGTTCGAGACATACATATTTGAGACTTAATCACTGATTTCGTAGAGCCACGCTTGGTTCACTGATGAAAGACAAACTTTGTTGTCGTACTCTTGCACCCAAAAGACTATTTTCGCTCCCTTGCGTTTCTATGCTCTTATCTAGAAAAAAATAGATATTTTTTTCACTTCAAAATCACATTTAAAAATCTTTTAAATACAAATTTTTTCTCAATTTACTCAATCAGACATACGATTTTTAAACATAATTAGGCGAACGAGAATGATGCAGATGCTCCAGATTCAACAACTTGTTGATTGCTGCGAGTGTTTAGTAATTCGATTTATGCAACTGACCTAATTAGCAGCCAATTGGACAAACATATGTATCCACGTCAAAACATGTCTAAATTTGTAAAGATTTGAGTAGCTCGAAAGAATTGCATCACCTGCATACGATTAGCGAAAGTGTTTATTCCTCTTAGTAAAAAAGGTGGTATATCTGACATTTCATTCATGATATGCCCATAATGTAAATTTGTATGTATGTAGTTACGGTCTCGATGAAACAAAAAATTCATACAAAAATTAACTTATGCATGCAATGTTTATGTCTCATTTTCATCTCGCTATAAGGAGTAATAAGACTTGTTTTTATTATGAGCATGTTCAGTAAAAGAAAAGAAAGGTTCCATCTCATGTCAAGGATACATTTAATAAAGTTTGTCTATGTACTAGGTCTCATCAAGGCGAAGTGAATGTTGTCGCAGCACTTGGGAGGACGCCGCTTCTTCTTGCTCTCGTCATGGAGGAGGACGAGGAGGAGGAGCGAAAGGAAGAGCAACACAACGGAAGACGGGCGAAGATTGCAGTCTGTACGAAACACGGCGATTATAGGTTGCGCATTAAAGAAAGTCAAAACGACGTCTTTGTTACATTCTCCAAAATGAGATTCATGAGAGGGAAAGCAAAAAAAAGAATAGGGAAATGGAACTCATCCGACATTTATTAGATAGTAAGTAATCGATTGATATTTCTGAAATCGTCTTACTCTTATGTCATCATTCTTAGTAGAGTACAAGAAGACATTGACGAGTCCTTTTGTCACGATCGCCATGAACCAAAAGTATTGGAGGCGTGAACCGATGTTCAGCGGATTCAGGTTCAGCATCACATCGGGAATCACCACCAAGACAACCTCGCACAGGAGGGTCAGGCCTGGAAAAATATGTACATGTAGATTGAGAGAGACTGACAGGTACAGAGAGAGTGACAATGGCATTGAAAGATGAAAAGTTCTATGTTCATCAAAGAGAAGTACTGATTGTGATAGATGGTAGAATGAGTGGAAGAGAGAAATAAAGACAAAGAGCGAGAGATGGAGAGAGAGAGAGAGAGAGAAAGAGAGAAAGAGCAAGGGACTACCGATGAGAATGGTGGCTTTGGTGAGTCGTTGATGCGCGGCATCCCTTGCACCGGCCGTGCTCGGAAGATGCTTCTTATCATTAGGAGGGGCATTTTAACTTGTAAATTACAACTTAGTTTATAAAGATTAAAAGTAAATTTTTATGAAATAAAACCTATGCATAAGTACTAACATGGGTGCAATTGACAAGTACGCATGATACGTGACAGAGCGGAAGACAACAGGATGAAAGGAGAAAAGGGAGAAAAGAGAAAGAGAGAGAGAAACTCACCGACGACTGCCGCAGCAGCAGAACACGCACTGTGATGGGC
This sequence comes from Allodiplogaster sudhausi, assembly GCA_945643635.1. NCBI lineage: Eukaryota > Metazoa > Nematoda > Chromadorea > Rhabditida > Diplogasteridae > Allodiplogaster > Allodiplogaster sudhausi. Next base: position 463,552 of record CALZFC010000277.1, on the reverse strand, counting down.
GCGTACAGAAGAATGCTGCCGACGGTGCACGCGTCGCGAGCGTAGAGAATGTAGAGACCGATCTAGAGGGAGCAGGCAGAGAATTCAGAGTATTATTAGCCTTTTTCTTTTGAAATTACATACCTTTTGTATTCCATTTTGTTCTTTTATCTTTCTATTACCTATCTCTTTCACTTTTTTTCTCTTACTCTTCGTCTCTCTTTATCTCGTTCTCTCTCTCTTTCTACCTCTTTCCCTTCATTTCATTTTCCCCTCTTTATCTTTCTCTGGCTTTCACTTTCACTTTATCTCTTTCTCTCTTCTACTCTCAGTCTCTCTCTCGTTCTCTCTCTCTCTCTTTCCTTCTCTCTCCATCTCTCTCTCTCTCTCTCTCTCTTTCCTTCTCTCTCCCTCCCTCCCTCCCTCTAACCGGTCTCGTATAGGCAGTGGTCGTGTAGCACATGGCGGTATCGACAATCGGCGGCGATGTCAGCCAGATAAAAGTGCATATTCCGCTGCCCACGACCGTCGTTGCGATCGCGCCTAGAGAATAATTATTTCCTCCCGATTTTCATACACATAATATGAAATTGTTACCTCTAAATTTCACCGCTCAAATGCGCTAACTCTATAATCACGGAATTACTTTCGATGTAACCATTCTATGTGAGGTACATATTTTTATTTTTATTTAATGAAAATATACAGTATAAAAAAAACTATACCGCCAACAATGCCGTACGCGTAGCGCGCTCGAAGCGAGTGATAAGAGAGTGGCCAGACGACGGCAACCACGCGGTCGAGGGTCACCGTGAGCATCGAGGCACCCATGAGTTGGTGGGACTCGAGGAAGAGGTAGAGGAAGACGCGCGAGGCGCAGTCGTGCGTCGTCGTCGGCGCGTTCTCTGCAAGGTTCAATGACTCAATGATATATTTGCTTTTTATTCTGCTTCTTCGAAAGCAGTAGAATGATACTCTGGCAGTTCTATATTATAATTAATGTTTTGTGAAACATATGTGTAAATGTAGCATAATGGATGAATGTTGTGCTGAACGATGCGTTTTAAGATGCACGAAATTCAACCGTAACCGTTTGTAATTTCGTCTCTCTTAAGCACATGCTCTCTCGCTGTTCGGTCAGGCAAAAAGACGCTAATTCAAGATTGATTTGTTGACTAATTTAAATGCCGGACAAAGAATGTTCTATTGGTCGGCCACTGGCAGAGTGTAACCTTGGCCCTCGAGCAAGATGTTCATTCGAGTCAGGTCACTCGAGCAGCAGGCGATGGCATAGAGGAGATCAGCAAAGCAGATGAATCCGATGATGACACACTAAAAATGGTTTTTTTAAAGCTTTCTCTCAATTCCGAAAGTCTCTGCTGACTCGCCAAATATTGCTGAAAAAACCTCTTTCTGGCGTCGTAGCCTCCGGTCTGTGTAAATGATGCCGACCAGCAGCACATTGATGACAATGATTATAAAGCCTGCGAAAAAGTAATTAAGAACAGTGTAATTAACAATGTTTCTACTTATTTATTGTAGCACAAAATGTAAAGATGCAAACATGATTTTTGCGCTGTATGATTCCACTGACTGATAATGGCACTGCCGATAATGTCAGGCGGAAGCATGGCTCGTCTCTTCTAGTTTGTAGTAGGAAATTTTTTTCCCCTTAAAGTTAAATCAAGAAAGGTAGTATATTATGAGATTTGAATAGATATGTATGTACATAATATATAGCACGTGGCTATGGAATCGAACAAGCAAGTGTAGCTGCGAGTTAAAGTAAAGATGCTGAAAACTAAGTGCTTCTAACAATTATAGAGAACTGAAATAGAATCTATTTCGAAGTGTTCCACGCGATCTTTCTGTAATTGAGTATATAATTGGAGAATGAATGGCACAATATGTGAGCACACTTGGCTAGATTATGAATTGGCACACTTTTGCAATAAGTAAATTAGTCCAGTAATCTTTAAAACAAAACATTATCACCTGCTGCGACATTAAACTGCTATAGAAATGCACGTCGTAAGAAACATCTGAAAACCACTTTTGCACTTCTATTCATGTCGGAACCAAAAAAATTAATTTAATAAAACGACACTATAGCACAATAGAATATCGAATAATGCTCGTATGAATGTTTGAACAAGCGTAGAGCAGGCACACTTTCGTTCAATCTTAAGAGCTGGAAATGATGCATTACAACAGAGTAGATGAGGACGGTAAATGTTTAAAATAAGAATTTTATTATCCCATTTCTGGCCTCGATCTTTCATTCAAGGCGTAAATAACAACAAGTGCTGGAGTTGAAAAGTGGGCGAGGTGATAATCATGTATGGAAAACATCTACCAAACATCCTACAAAATTTTATCATTCAACACTTGCCATTGCTTATAAGAGACCTCAGAATCACAAGCTACAAAAGTAGAGGTAGTCTTTTGCTTAAGAATATTTCGATCAGTTTGATGTTATTTAAAAAAAGATCTCAGCTTTCTCTCTCTCGCTCCATCTCTCACCTCTCTTTTCTTTATTTGTAGTCTATCTTTCAGTCCAAATTATTTGCAAGTTCATATAGTTGGTAGATAGTTCGTGAAATTTTGAATTTGATACATTAAAGTACGCATGCATCTAACAGGATAGACTAACAACATGTATAAATAGCAATCCAGTGCCGGACGTCCGATTCGTTAGCATTAGTGCTCACTTGACAGAATGCAACAAAAAAATTATCTTTGCAACTTGTGAGATGCAAACAGAACATGAAAACTCCTCAAAAATCAATGAACTCAATAATGCCAGAGAGCATTTTGTACGCTTCGTCATGTACAAAACCAATTGCGATATTCACAATGAAAAAAAAAACTAAAAATTCATACGTAGATCACCGTAAGTAAGGATTCATCACACATTTATTTGATCTGCGTACATAAAATGCTCTCACATAATCATGCAAAAGAGAGTGGCGCTTTCTACTTAACTTTTCAAGCGAAAAAATTAGTTGTGGATGGGGAATTAATTCAAATGCAATCCTTAAGTAGCGATAAAAACAGCCTTTCGATTAACAAACAACTTGTGAATTTCTCGGAATTCAGCCGTTCTCGACATTCGCGTTCAAAAAAATATCGCAACAAATTGCTCTCATGTTAGTTTCCCCTATTACTTTGCTTGCGTGCAAGTGCCGATGAGGTAATAGAGGCACATTTGTAAACAGTTTTGCTCGATCGAAAACGGTGATTCGTAAGGTTTTATCTCGCGAATATCAAATTAGAACACGAACTATAATAACCTACTGAAAAGGATAATTGAACTCGTCGATGACATAAACTCATTTCTACCACCACGTTCAAGTATTTTTTTTGCATATATATTAGGTGATATCAAACAAGAAATATCATCTACATACGAACATATGTACATACATATGTGCATATCAAATGGTTAGAACCAACGTTTTGCTTATTCTTATTGTTAGGATGTTGAAAACATTCTCAGGAGGAATGAACTCTTTAAAATTTGTTGGACTTGTTTTTGGATACATGCTCGACAATATGAATATATGTGTTTGTTTCCACAGATCAGCGTTAAGTTTTTTATGTCTGAAAAGAAATTATATCGAACAGAAGAACTATGCACGTGAGAATAACTTTTTTTAAATTTCGCGCACTTGTGCACGGCAAAATTGAGTTTTTGGCTACTATAAATGTATGGAAATCTCTTGCAACCAAGCGGTGCAAAAGCAATTCGTATGTAACTCGAAGAGAGAAAGCGTTCTGAATGGAAGGGCTGAAGGTCATGCATGACATTACATACCCAACTGTTCTTCCCATGTTTCTAAAAAATAATTTACATCACTATATGCATTAAAATTTAATCTCCCTCAATACAAAACAAAATGTTCTTTTTTGTTTGTCAGCATTACATTTTTTAGATTTATTAGATCGTCAACATGTTTTCTTTTATCGGAATTATAGTTTTTTTTCTAAGTCCCATATTCATCAAATACGTTGGAACAACAACAGTAAGGGAAAGACATGGTCATGAAGAGTCCAAGAAGGCCATTTCAACGTGACGCTGTTTTCATTCTCAAAGGGAACAAGGGAGTAAAAAAGTCCAATGACAATAAAATATTGAACAACGGTGATACACAGCCGTTCATTAAGTTACTTTGGCTTCTATCTTATTGAAAGCCACACAACGTGGAAGAGTTAAAGCAAGAGGTGTCTACGTACTCTTTATGCAGGTGGGAAACTATCCAAATTGCCTACAAATTTAATCTTTCAACATCGACACCTCCAACGCGCGCCATTTAAAAGAACTACATACACTCGCTGTCAGCTAATAGTTAACTTATGTACTTTGTATATAAAAGTGTAGTATAGTTGGTTAGTTGCATTAGCATTGCATATAACGAGAGACGATCGGATAACCAGAATAGAATTAGCAGACGTTTGATAAAGTACACTTCCGGGCGCTCTCTTTGATAACCCTTTGCAAAAGACTCGTGTTTTGCTCAACTTTTCGAATCTTCTTACTTCGTCACTTACAAGTTCACACCTTGCTTCCCCCATAGAAAGAGCACTAGAATTGATTTTATTGTTCTCTGCAATTGATGTCACGCCCATCATATGCTTCCTACATTGTTGTAATCTTTAAAAAGAAAATTAAACTTGCTTGAACATCCTCAGTAAGAAAATATTCAGTAAGTACATAAAGTTTGCAAGATAATACAATAGTTTCTAAATATGTATGAATACATGGAAACAAATGAACGTGTGCAGTAGCTCCAGACAATCCACCTTTTTGTAATATTCCGCGAATATCTTACTTTCGAACTCTCTAACGATAAGATGTGCATTTGAATGGAGTTTACTTATCACTTCATCGTAATGTACAATTGAATCTCAGAAACCTATACAGCAGACATTGATGGTTTAATCTTATGTATTTTAAACAACTTCGCAAAGCCAAAGTTATAATGCCAGTCGTACAATTATCTTCACTTAGACACATAGTAGACACATGAATTTCTACTTGTACATTTTGTCGAAACTGCGGAGCGAGCTGAAGGGATGTCTCAACAACTACATTTTATATGCCCTGGTGTAGGCGATAAACAGTGCTTGTCAGAGAGAATTAAACACGAAGAATGCAAACACAACGCTTTATTGACATCATTTCGTCGTTTTCCTACACATTCAAAATTTGGGCAGCCTAAACTTGTCTGAAACTATATTTATGTACATTTGCACGTATTTAGCGACTACATTATACACTCTTTTACTGATGGAATCCGAGATGAATGCAATTTCTCGTCAGAATATGTAGAACATCCGCTGCATTAACTGTTGTCCGATATGAAAGTAAACTGTCTATCCATTCGTTAGACTCTTTTTGATGCTTTTCTGTTTCATGTTGTAATTCGTCGTATCTCTTTATTCTGTAAATTCGGACGAGTAGAGGGTATGGGAGGGGGAGGGGCTTCCCGAAGCCTAATTAGGCGGCATCGGCCGACTTGTCACCGCCGGACTTCTGCTCGGCCGGCGCCGTCGTCCCAGAGACGCTTCCGCTGCGAGCGTCGAGGTACGCATCAATCGCCGTCACGGCCGGGTCCACGTAGGCCTGCAAAATTGTCTTTCAATAGACTTTAAAACAAAGTTCAAAAATAAGGAACCTTGTAGAGATACTCGGCGTCGTTGGTCTGCGGCAGGTAGAGGTAGACGAGGAAGAGCGCCTTGACCACGAAGTAGAGCGGGAAGAAGGACATGATCGGGTCGGCGAAGCAGTCCACCAGCGAGAACGCAGCGAAGACCGTCCAGTAGATCAGCCACTTTGTGTCGTCGTCCTTGCCCCCCGTGCGGATCGCCTTAATATTATAAATTCTTTTCGAATCTCTTATATGCAATTACTGCCTTTTTCAATACTCTCTTCTTCGTCTACAAACCTTGACGGAGACGTTGCAAGGGTAGGCGAAGCCGATCATGTTGCAGAGGAAGTGGGCGAGCCCGCCAAAGATGAGGTAGGCTCCGAGCACGCCACCCGCAATGTACGACAACTGTCAAAATGAACTCGGTTTTACAAAGTTCAGTGTAAAGCTAAATTTATCAGCGAGCATTCCAAACTTTCGTCACGTGAGCTGTTCGAAAGGTGAAGTGAAAGTTCATGCATAAGTTAGAACTTTTAAATGGACTCGAAAGGTTCGGCAGAAAGCCGACTACCTGACCCTTAGAGACATCCATCAGATGACATGTAAGATTCAGGTTCAAACTTCCCGCTCAAATTCACTTTTTCTCTAATCTCTTCCTCCCGATTACCTGCTCCCGCTTGAGCTGCGTGCGTTCCTCGAGTTGCTTGACGTACTCGTCGACCTTCGGCAAAGTGCAAGTCGTTCTGAATTTCATTTGTTTTTAGAGGAACGAGTGCAAGTCGTTCTGAATTTCATTTGTTTTTAGACATTGTAATCATTAGCCGATACATCGTCGATAATTGTCGATTTTTAGATTCGCTGAGAGTCTTAATGTGCTGAGCTTTAAATATAATGGCATTCATTAGTGTACCTTGGCAATGTCCACGCCGGCGACAACGCCAGGCGCGGACGCGACGGCGGCCTCCATGTAGGCCTGGCGGCGAGTGGCGGCCGGCGCGGGGGCATCAGCGATGTCGGCCATTGGAGAGAGTGAGGAGAGGCAACCGATGGAGAGGAGCGAAGAAGGAGAGAATGATCCTTTGGGCTTCACTTTTCTTCCTTTATACTCTTTTCCACGTGAACTTTGCCAAGTTTCTCTGTTGTGAAATTTAAAAATTGAAAACTGAAAATCGAAAAGCACAAGTGAAATATGCGCTCAAAGGAAAACAGCTTCGCTAAACGCTAAACAAATTAAAATATTTTGGTTTTAATTTTTCCTATTGGTCATAGATTGCTATTCAATTTTTGCAGGGCTTGTATACTATACAAAATCAACATAAAAAATTATTTTTATTTGCATTTTAAGATTCGAAAAAAAGTCTGTGAAAATAAGTTTCTGCCACTGAACTTTGGACCTTTCATAAAAGTTTTAATGATTATTACAGTTCATACGTTCGTTCTTGATGCCTTCGATCTTTTCGTCCATTCGTCATCCGAAAGCATAATTTCTCCATCCTTGATAGATTATCTCCATTCTTAATCATGCGCGAGATTGTCCACGTCCAAGTTGGCCAGGGCGGCAATCAGATCGGATCTAAGGTCATCGTCATTCCATTCTTTATCCTCATCTTTTAAGCCATAATAATAATGTGTTCCTGTTTATATAAAGGGAAGGTGTTATGCAAATATTTTGAGTTCTGGGAAGTGATCTCCGATGAGCACGGCATTCAAGTGGACGGTTCTTTCGCGGGAGAGACTGATCTCCAACTGGAGAGGATCAATGTCTACTACAACGAGGCGAGAGGTACAACACGAGCTTTCCTGTTCTGAAACTTGTGCAAGGCTAACACGGAAGTTGAAGGAGGCAAGTATGTGCCACGCGCTGTGCTGGTCGACCTCGAGTCGGGCACCATGGATTCGGTCCGCGCCGGTCCGTACGGCGCACTCTTCCGCCCGACAACTTCGTCTTCGGCCAGTCCGGCGCCGGCAACAACTGGGCCAAGGGATACTACACGGAGGGAGCCCAGCTGGCCGATGAAGTCCTCGATGTTGTCCGCAAGGAGGCCGAGGGCTGCGACTGCCTTCAGGCCAGCTTTCTTTCTCTCGATTTGTACGGGTATGCGTACAGTATACCTTTCCCGGCCGTGTCCGTGACCATTGGATACCCTTTATTCCAAACCAAACCGAACCGAATAATGAAGCCGGCGGAATTAAATCTATGAGATATCGTGCGATACCAGCATACCGAGTTTTGATTTTTGGGGTAAAAGTCTCTACTTTCAGGGCTTCCAACTGGCGCACTCTCTCGGAGGCGGCACTGGTTCTGGAATGGGAACCCTTCTGCTCTCCAAGATCCGCGAGGAGTTCCCCGATCGTATCATGTCTTCCTTCTCCGTCATTCCTTCACCTAAGGTTTCAATGCAATTTGCAGCCACCAACCATTCATTCGGCCAACCTCGTTTCCTTTCGGGAGACCACGAATGAACGACTCTGCTTCCTCAGGTGTCGGACGCTGTTGTCGAGCTGTACAACGCGACTCTCTCCGTGCATCAACTCGTCGAGAACACCGACGAGACTTTCTGCATCGACAACGAAGCGCTTTACGAGATCTGCTTCCGCAATCTCAAGCTCAGCACCCCGGAATTGCTACTCCTGAGTGATGATGCCTTACACGTTTGAATTGCAGTGTCGATGACGATGTCGGGAGTGACGACTTGCCTGCGCTTCCCTGGCCTGTTGAATGCCGATCTGCGCAAGCTGGCCTTGAACATGGTTCCCTTCCCTCGTCTCCACTTCTTCATCCCCGGCTTCGCTCCCCTCAACAATAGGGGAGGCGCTGCCTACAATGCTCTGAGCGTAGCCGAGCTGGCTAAGCAGGGATTCAATTTACTTGTACGGATTATATCGTAAAGTCCCCTTGCTGCTAAGATGTTTGACGCGAAGAACATGATGGCTTCGTGCGACCCTCGCCATGGCCGCTACCTGACGGCAGCTGCGATCTTCCGTGGTCGTCTGAGCATGCGCGAGGTGGAGGACCAGATGAGCTGGATGCAGAACAAGAACTCTTCCCACTTTGTGGACTGGATCCCCGACAACATCAAGACCGCCGTCTGCGACTTCCCCCCTCGCGGTCTCAAGATGTCCGCCACCTTCCTTGGCAACTCCACCGCTATCCAGGAGATCTTCAAGCGCATCTCCGAGCAGTTTGCCGGTTTGTTTGCTTAGTCCGGAGCAAAGATCTGAAGTAACCTCAAGTATTCTTGTGATGGAATAGTATGATCATATCAAAACCCGATGGTGTAGACTTACTGGATGTTCCGGCGCAAGGCTTTCCTCCACTGGTACATCGCAGAGGGCATGGAAGAGATGGAGTTCACCGAGGCCGAGTCCAACATGACCGATCTCATTGCAGAGTACCAGCAGTACCAGGTCAGTTTTTACTCCGCTTTCCTTGAGATTGCGAGGGGTGACACTGAATTGACTGTCATGAATGTGTTAAGGAAATGACTGCGGAGGAGGAGGAAGAAGAGTGCGAGGGAGACACCTACAACGACGAGAACACGCAAGACCTCGAGTAACTCATTGGCTTGTCGCTTAGATTCCTTCGCTTGACATTCGCCCCATACCTGAGATTTCAGCGATGTTAAGCGTCCCTGTATAAATTATTTAATTAAAACTTTTATTGCTTGTAATGCACATAAAATAGCAAAGCACAAAGAAATTGACTAGGCTTTCTTTTGTGAAATCTGAAAATTTGAAAATTAAAAAGTACAAGTCAAACTTGCTTCTATTGGAAGAGGTATATTATCTGTTATCAGGAGAAAAATATTGTTAACAAAATTATGTTTTTAAGTGCAATGATGAAAAAGTATAAAAGGAAAAGGATTTCGAAAATTTTCTTATTAAGCTCAGTTATACACACATTTATAATTCATAGCCAGAAGGGCGAGCAGAGGACATCTCTCAACTTATTTAACCTTGCTCTGTATTTCTTTGTCAGCTTAAAGCATAAAGTAATCTAAGTAACTTTATTACAAATGTTCAGATCAAGAATACGTGAAACCGATTTAAAGTGCGACAGTTAACCAAAGTACTCTATGAATGTGCCGGACTGGCATCTCATTGGCGCCATTGACGCTATTTGGATTTCGGTTCGGGCAGCTTGTAATGAGTTTCCTAGTTCTACATACTTATAAGTCATCCCCACTGTACCGTAACTTTTTGCTCCACGGTTCCTAAGTTGTGTTCTATAGCTATCAGTTCGTTTCACGTCGAGCTGAGCCGAATGAGCTATCGACTGGGTCTCTACTGACCCTGACGGCCGAGATGCAGACTCCTCCTATGTACATACAGTCGAAGGGTCCGGGAAGGCGGAAAATTTTCATTTATGCATATATGTATGTATGATATATATATATATATATATTTTATATTCCAAATTACAAGATTCACTCATCAGTGATCCGCATTTATTTTTCGTGCTATAATTGAAAAGGCGTGGCATGCTCGAGACGTTAATTCGTCATAGTCCTGCTTCGTCCAACGCCTCAGGCGTCCGCCATCCAACCTCGTCACCTTCATTGGAGAACGAAAGAACAATAAAAATATTAAACTAACGCTGACATTACAATCATTCTTATTTACATATTTCTTCATCCACATGGACACTCCAATATGAAAGTGCATTTACTATTTCCACTTCGCGCCCAACTCTTCTTGACTCATTCCATTCAAAGTAATCATAGAAGTAATTCTTAATACTAATTTTTCCGACATCTAAAATGCAGCCATACCATCAAAACTTTTGTACACATTCTACTGAAAATTAAAGAATTAGCCGGAATCATTGATTATAATAATTATGCGCAACATTTTCTGACTAATTTGTTTGCATTGTTTTGCAAGTGCTTTTTATTCGGCATAAATGCTATTACAGTTTTCAGATTTCCTCGAAACATTTCTATAGAATATTTTTTTCTGCGGTTGATGAAATAAAATGGCATAGCATGAATATTATTCCGACAGGAATATGTTAATTTTCTCATTTCTATCATATCGCTCATGGTCAGTTGCGATGAATCGGTGTTCGTTTTTCCTTTCTTTTTTTTAAAGTTTTATGTAAACCAAAGTTGTGAACAAAAAAGCGAAGCATTTATGGCCGACCACTAGAAGGGAGAAGGGGCGGGGGGAATGGAGATGCGTTCATGGGAGGAGCTTCCTACTGGGCCGAGATCGGCAGAGTCACTTCTCCAGCCACGGCGGCCGCCTGAAGAGAAAAATTCGTTCAAAAATTTATAATTTTGCAAATAGTCTCTCAAACATTCGGCCACTTGGAAATGACTAAATAAAACAATTCAAAATGAGATCGAAAAATGCAGAAGTTCTCAAAAAGGTTTTTTTTTAATTATTTAATCTTCGCTAGAGTTTCCTCTCTCAGTCTCCTCTATTTCTCCTCGCTGGAACCTTGAAAGCTGCGCTGGCATCGGCGGCGTCGGCAGGCGCCTCGGCGAACTGGATGACGAGTTTGTCGTCCTTGGGGGCGCCGGCCAGCCGAGTGATCTCGAGGGGGGCAGCCGCGCCCGGCTCGACGAAGCCGAACACTGGCTTCAGGCGGTACTCGTTGTTGTTCGATGACTTCACCTGAAGAGAGATGAGGTTGTTATGGCTTACAAGGGTTGGAAGGTTATCGTTCTTTCTCTTTATTGTGTTGCAATAAATATAACTGTGCAGAATCATCCCCCGTGCTCTCTAAATCATCCCCCAACGCCTTTGAGCTCCTCGCAGTAGATGCTAGTTTTAACAGTGATCTCATCCGCTTCATCCTAGTTTACCGTCCCCCTTCATGTTGGGCCTCTGATAATTCTATCCTTGTCAACCTTCTTACAGATCTCTCCACCGCCCCTCACCCTACTATCATTTTAGGCGATTTTAACTACCCAGACATCGTCTGGAATTCCACCAGTCACCCCCCGCTTGCCTCTTCTTCTAAGCTCTTTTATGACTTTACATCCTCATGCTGTTTTGCTCAACTCACACCAGCTCCTACTTGCAATGCTCACTTCCTGGACCTCGTTCTCACCAATACTCCATCCCTCCTCAGCAACACTATCCTCTCCCCTCCCTTCCTCAATTCCGACCATTCCACCATCGAATCCACCCTTTCTCTCTCCCACGCCAAACCTTCTTTTACTTATATAAGGGATTACAACAAATTCGACCACCATTCAGCCTCCATGTTTCTTTTAGATTTTGCCTTCCCAGCCCCTTTCCATAAGCTCTCAAGTGTAGAACACATGTACTCCGCACTGTCATCCGCCCTCCACGCTGTTGAAGACCTCTTCGTTCCCTTTAAACGTGTCTCCTCTCACGGTATTCGTATCCCCAATCACATTTACCGCCTTAAGCGGAAACGCTATGATGCTTGGCTCGCCCTCCTAGCCCATGAATCTGATTCCACTAGACATGCTTATTCCCTCATTAATTCCCGTTATTGTAAGGCTATTGATAAGTACTCTAGAAATGTAGAAAAACACGTCATTAACTCTAACAATAAGGCCCTCTTCTTCCGCTTTATGCGCAACCGCCTATCCTCCAAACCCCGAGGGGTCGATACTCTCACCTCACCTTCTGGTACTCTCTGCTTTACCGATGATACCAAGGCCCAACTCCTAGCTGCTACTTTTTCCTCTGCTTTTACTATTGACGATGGTAACCTCCCGGTCCTCGCCCCTAACTTTGTCACTCACTCTTCCCCCTCCTTTCAAATCAATTTCCCCCGTCATGAAATTTGCCGAGTTATCGAGACCTATAAGAACTCTTCCTGTAAGACTCCTGATAATTTCAACTTGTCTCTCATTAAGAAACTTGCCATCCCCATCTCGGAAGCTCTGGAATATATATTTGACTTCTCGTACTCCACCTCATCTGTCCCTACGGCCTGGAAAACTTCCATTATAATCCCCATTAAGAAAAAGCCTCCCTATTCTGACCCCTCCAACTATCGCCCTATCTCTATAACCTCATTATTTTCTCGAATTTTTGAACGTATGCTCTGTAAGAAACTCTACCCCTGGTGCAATAACGCTCACTTAATACCTGATGAACAGTACGGATTTAGACCAAAACGCTCCATTGTTTACCAGTTGCTAGGTTGTCTCGAACATTGGACCGCTGCCATCTCCCGATCCCATTCCACTGATATCGTCTATTTTGATCACGCTCGGGCCTTCGACCGTGTCTCCCATGCCAAACTCATCCATAAGCTCACACTTTTCTCCCTTCCTCCTAAATGCTTCTCCTGGATCTCTGCCTTCCTTAGTAATCGCACTTTCTCCGTCCGCGTAGGCTCCTCCCTTTCCCCTCCCTTACCTGTCACTAGTGGCATCCCGCAAGGGACTGTTCTTGGTCCGCTCCTGTTTATCTTATTTACTAGCGATCTCCCATCACTTGTCTCTTCCCATGATGTTCACTCGCGTTGTTTTGCAGAAGACCTCAAGATTTACCGCTCTTTTCCTAGTTCCTCCTCTAATGCTCCTCTCCAGGCAGCCATTGATGAAGTCTCCGCCTGGGCCATCAATTGGCAGCTCCCCCTGGCCCCCTCTAAGTGCTCAGTCCTCCACATTGGAAAAAACAATCCTAACACTACTTACTACCTTAACGGTTCCCCTCTCCCCTCCGTCCCAATCATGCGTGACCTTGGCGTCATTATAGATCCCCTCCTCTCCTTCTCTCCCCACTGTTCCTTTCTCACTAACAAAGCCATAAGCAAATGCCACCCCATCCTTCGCTCTCTTCCCTCTAGAAATAAGAATGTCCTCCTCTCGGCTTATATCCTGTACATCCGTCCCTTGCTAGAATCGTGTTCCTCTGTATTCTCTCCGCGTCTTAAGAAGGATATCCGCAAGTTAGAAAAAGTCCAAAACTATTTCACGCGTTTTATTTACAGACGATCCCTTGGCTATTCTAACCCCAGGGATGTCCCCAACTCTACTGCCCGTAACACCGCCCTCTCCCTCCACTCTCTTCTAACTCGCCGTCAACATGTAGATTTTACCCTTGCGCGTAGACTCATTTTTGGCCATAGGCGTATATCGGACCGTGTCCCCCACTATTTTCATTTCCGTAACTCTCGCACCCGCGGTTTGTCCTTCCTTCTCTCCTACCCGTCCACCCGTTCCTCCATTCGCAACCACTCCTTCTTTATAAGAGCCGCCAAGGCCTTCAACGCCCTTGCAAAACATACCAATCCCTCTTCCCTCTCTTCTCCTGCTCCTCACCCAATCCATTAATTGTCCACTTCTGTACCATTCTTCATTGTTATCCATATCACTATTTCCCCTTATCCATTTCACTATTTCTATCTATTTATGTCTATTGCTATTCCTACTGCTATCTTCACATCACACACATATATATTCATCAAACACGTGCTTGACGCGTAATAAAATCAATCATTCGTTTTTCATCAGATCCGCGAAAGCATTCAACAGCTTGGCCAAGCACTCATCTCCCTCCTCCCTCTCCTCCCCATCTGCGACCCCATTACAACAGCCCATATATACTGTATGATGCTCATATATACTGTACTGTATCTTCTCACGTATACCATATCATGCATTGCTTTATCACTCATACACATACCTTCATTCATTAACACGTGGCAGCAGCACGTAAATAAATCAATCAATCAGAAATACAAACCTTGAAGACAAGACGAGCCGCGCCCGGATTGGCGACCTGATGAACGGAGACACCGCCGGCGGCAGGGACCGTGGCCGCGGGGGGATCGACGGAGAGAGCAGACATGGCGAGAGAGTGCAGTTGGAGAGGAGAGCGCACACGGCTTAAGGGAAGCGGCTGTGGGGTAAATGATGAGAAAGGCTTCTTTTATACTGCCAAAGCTCTTCGTGCACTCCTCAATGCAAGCTCCGCCTTTGCACTTTTAAAGTTCCCTTATATTTGGCCACATGGCAGATTCATTGAGAAATCACATGTAAATAGTACTAAGAAATTTTTAAAGGTTTTGTTAGAGAATTCTATACAGATTGAATGTGCGACAATAATTGCAGATTATAATTCATTGCTCATAGTAATCAGGATAGCTATGCGCCCCGTGCTCAGCAGAATTATGCTGAGCACGGGGCGCATAGCTATCGTGATTACTATTCGCAATAAATCATAATAAATATTTTACTTCAACAACTTCGTTGTCTTGCAAAATATAACATTTTTCACGTATGTAGTTCTTTCATTATTTATTCTGAAATTTTATGCAAATCAACATAATATACAACCTTTTGTAAAATCTGCATGTCAGCAAATGGTTTAAAAGGAGAAATGAGATCGCATTTCCCATTTCACCACTCTCTTCTGCTACGGGACATCAACTCGGTCGGTTCTTCAAATTCTCTCTGTTTCGAATATTTTCGGCCAAAGACATTTCCTTTTAATATTTATTATTTTAGATTCGATGAATTTTTTTAATCGTATAGTTTAATTGCCTTCAGGACGAAATGCCGAAGCCTCAAACCGAGAAAGGAGACGAAAAGAAAGAAGGGAAAACGGAGGAGGAGAAAGAGGAGAGGAAAGACGGAAACTGCATGGAATCAAAGTCACCGCGTCATGAAGGAATCGTTGTGAGTTTGAGTCAAGTCCTCTATCTCTCACTCTCTGACTCTCTCCCTCTCTCTCTCTCTCACCATATCTCTGCTTCTTGGAGATCAAGAAAAATCCGAAGTTTGGGGTCTTAATCATAGTACCCACTAAAGCTTTAAAAAAATGAATACAAAAATTGAAGGAAATTGTTCCAACGACACCACAAGAAGTCTTCCAATCGGAGGAGAAATGGAAGAAGGCAAACTCGCGCCCTGATGTATCGAATTCTTTTCTACAACGATAACCTTTTTTGTTATACATGTATTAAGAGAAATATTTAGAATGCAGAAAATTTTTTTAATCTCCATGTTCTGACAGTCTATTTTTCCATGGACAATATAAATATTTAAAATAAGCAACATTTGAAGAAGTAATTTTTGGTTCATAACTTTTGTTTGTTGCAGCCGGACTACGTGCCGTCGGTCAGCCTTTGCCCTCCAACTCCAGGGTACAGGGAGGAATTCGCAATGGATGCGACTGCCGAAGATTTTGAGGTTTTATTATTCATCTCATACGAGGGATAAAATTAATATATTTAGGAATTCCGACCAACGCCAGCGACGACACCAACTTCAAATGGGCCGGCCAAGGAGACTCCCAAGGAGGCCCCCAAGGAGACCACGAAGCAGACCCCCAAGGAGATCCCCAAGGAGATCCCCAAGGAGACCCCCAAGGAGACCCCCAAATGCACCCCCATGGAGACCCCCAAGGACACGCTCAAGGTTACCTCTAAGGAAGCTATAAGGGAGCCAGCCAAGGAGGCCCCTAAGGAGACGCCCAAGTCGGCTTCTAAGGAAACTGCAAAGGGGCCGTCCAAGGAGACCACCAAGTCGACTTCCAAGGAAGCTACAAAGGGGCAGGTGAAGGAGACCACCAAGGAGGGCACAATGGATGCAACAGCCGAAGATTTTGAGGTTATATTCTGCATTTAATAGTGTCATCCTTGGCTTTCAGTCACGTTATTAAACTTTTCTCTCACATGAGGAATAAAATATTTTTGTTTTTAGGAATTCCGACCAAGGCCAGCGTCGACGCCGATGTCAAATGGGCCGGCCAAGGAGACTCCTAAGGCGACCCCCAAAGCGACCTCCAAGGAGACCCTCAACATGACCTCCAAGGAAACTACAAAGGAGCCAGCCAAGCAGACCCCAAAGGAGACCCCTAAGGAGATCCCCAAGTCCACCTCTAAGGAAACTACAAGGGAGCCAGCCAAGGAGACACCCCCCAAGTCAAAATCCAAGGAAACTACAAAGGGGCCGGCCAAGGATACCCCTAGGGAGATCCGCAAGGCGACTTCTAAGGAAGCTACAAACGAGGCGGTCAAAGAGAAGGATAATAAGAAGGAGACATCCAGGGAGAACCTAAATGCGACCCCGAAGACAACTCCAAAAGAGTCTTCTAAGGCAGCTCCAAAAGACGTCCACAATCCCCCTAAATCGCCCGCTCTTTCCAAGGCCAAGTCGCCGGCTGCTCTGACTCCAAGAAAGAAGAAAAGTAAGAGCCCGCCCCTCCCCTCCGCAAGGCTTACTCCAAAATCGAAGGGAACTGATGCGGATGCCTGCCTTGAAGTAAGCTATTAGATCGCTTACCAAGTAATGACATACCAGTTTAGAGCCAATCTGGAATAGTGTTAACAGAAGATATTAAGCAATAAAAAAAATAGTAGCATTCAGTGACTTTTGAAATCATTTTTTTTAAGAAGACGATGCCAAAGAAGTCGCCTGCGGGCACTCCTACCAAGGAGAGATTTCATCGCCTCATTCCGATGGACAGTTTGGAGAAGGTCTGCACAAGATAATGTCGAATGATAAGTGGAGCCTACCGTTCCAGGTGGTTTCCACCGCGAAGCCGAAAAATACGGTTGCGGCTACCAAAAAAGACGCCATGACCACGCAGAGGAAGAAGGACGAGACTACTACCCCGCCAGCAACGCCGCCGCTGCAGCCGAGCCAACCAAAGGTGAAAGCATGGAAGATGAGTCATTCATTGTTGGGATGACAAAGAGAAGGGGACATTCTTGTGCAGCGGAATGAGACATTCGTCTTAATGCTTCTTATCTTCAGTGTTCCCAACGAGTAGGAAAGTAAGAGGAGCATTCCATTAAAATGACATTTTAGACGACCGAAATTCCGCGAGACGCCAAGGAGGAAGAGAAAGCACCGAAGTTGCCGTCTGTCTCAGCCAGCGGTGAGAGCAGCGAGGTATGTACATAACATACTATGTATGTATGTAAGTAAATAAAATTGGCATCCAAGTAAACAACTCATTTACAACTTACTTTACAGCCAAGGTTAAAATATAATAATAATATTTAGTCCCAACTTCCGCCAAAACCGACCGAGCCGGCAGCAACTCCGCCATCTTCCGCGCCGCTTTCTATGCCGGTCGCGCCCGCTGCGCCCGCTCCGGTCGCGCCTGGCACTCGCAGTCGCGGCCGGCTTTCCGTCGACGACGATGAGAATGTGCCAATTTTCGGCTTGGTTGGTGAATCCTCTCATCCCTTTATTGTGTCTATGGCGTTGTTATTTACTCTTCTTTTCTAAATTGCGAACAATGCATCGACAATTTTGATGAAGAGACTGGCTTCTTTTTAGTTCTCGGTTTCGCCAGAGCGGATCGATCCGCCGGCAACTCAGCCATCTTCCGTGCCGGTTCCCGCGTCCGGCGCTCCTCCGGTAGCTGCCACTCGCAGCCTTCACGACGACGATGAGAACGTCTCGATCTTCGCATTGGTTTGTTCCCGCTCTCCAACCCGGACAGACTGAATGAGACGTTCTCTGCAGTCCTCGTCTAACGGCCCCGCCCTCTCCACTTCTCAGCCTGAGCAGCCGGCGCCCGAGGACGACGAAAACAACTTTGAAGATCCGCTCGCCGGGCTCAAGATGAGCCGAGAAGACGAGAATGTTAGAAGATTACTGTAGAATCATTTATTGTTTGCCATCAACTCTCAATTTAAAAAAAAAGTGATGTATAAGCTCGTTTGATGCATGCAGCCGGACGCGCCACTGAAGCCAGCGGAGGTCCGCCCTTTGGGCAGCATCCCGACGGGCGCGGTTCCGGACACGCCGCCACTCGCCGCCGACGGCAACACTCGCGTCAATGGGTACCGACGACTAATTATTTAAAATGGGCAAATAAATCAACATAAAAAAGTATGTGCATCCCAATAAAATTAATTTAATAAAGCTTGATGTTTATATAAAGACTATATATAAAGACTATTTCATATTTCCAGTGCGTCCTCTGCCGAACTCGTGCCGGTCTCTCCGGCAGAGTTGGCTCGTCTCAAGAGCATGAGCTCTCTCGACCCGCCGCCGATCCCGCGTCGTGCCGAGTAGAGTGTGGCTAAAGTTAGTGAAGGAAAGGAAGTTATGGAATACCGTAAGAAGGCTGGGATACGGTAATGTAATATTCTTTTCTGCTTCAGACTCATCGGATTTGCAACAGAAGCGAGTGAGAGAAGCTGCGGGCGGCGCGTCTCAGAGCGTCGCTTTTTCTTTCCATTCCCTGCGCCCGCGCGCCAGGCATTAAAATGTTTAGAGAAAGACCTGTTTTGACTGCATCCTAAATTGAAGACATTGAAATATGATTATGAAACGAGGGTTCCTTGTTTTTGTTAGACTTTGGAAAAGTCTAATATGCATTTTTGAATTATAAAAATTTATCCAAGGGGCTTTGGAGGGCCCTACTACTAACCTGGGCTTGTGTTTGGAAAGGTTATAAGTGTAACGGCAGTGTGAAGCTCCAAAAGGAACTGTTAAAAGAGTTGAAAAATTGGACCCTGTCTAGGCATTTGGAATGGCTAAGGGGTACTGACCATAAGCGCTGCGAGCACTCCAGAAGGCTCCGATATCAGATGGAAAATTCATTCAAACTATGTGGTAAAGTGGATATTCCAGTGATGAATCCAATGAATTCTAGCTATGATTCTTCTTTTTTTTTTTGGAGAAGAAAATGTTGTTATAAAAATTTTAGTGTCTCACATTGAAAAATAGTACCCCTCCACCTAGTAGAACCCCTCCCTCTTATAGTGCCCCTCCCCTGCAAGGGTCTTGAAAAATAGAACCCGCGGGGGTACTAATAGAGAAAATACTGTAATTAAGTGTTAAGCTTGACACTTTTTGCCTTTTTTGTTAGCCTTTTTTGGAACCTGAGTTCCAATCTAGGAGTCTCAGTTCATTGTGCCGTCTGCCAGAAGAGGATAAAAAAATAAGCAAGTTACCAATGTTAAGTTACCAGAATTTTCAACTCAAATTGCTTCAGTTGCTCGCTTCGCTCGCACTGCTTATCAGACTGTGTTGAAATACCGTTGCAAAGCAAGAGAGAATAGAACCAGGAAATGTCATTGCTCTTCACTAAAAATGTTTTTGATGTTTTGAAGACAAATATACGCAATGAGAATATATGATACTTTGCACATCCTGAATGTTTACTATATGTTGGACTTGTGCTATAAGCACACAAGAAGAAATAGCTTGTTTAGAACTACAACGCTTAGAAAAGGATAAAAAAAAGTCAAATGTACTTAGTAAGCAAATAACTAAAACTGTTTTCCGCAACATTTATCGCCATCTTCGTATGTTGTAGCTGCCTCGAGTGGTCGACTCTCTGATCGCTCTCTCCCTTTCTCTGATCCCTCTCCTCATCTCATGTTTACTCTCTGGCTACTTTTCTCCTCTGTCCATCTTCTTCTGCCCGCTATCCTACTGCTCTTCGTTTGCTCGAAAATGTAAGTCTTCATTTTTTTTAAAACTTTTTTACCTTAAAATTAAAAAAAAAACTGTGAATAAAAATACCAGAGTATCATCGATTGCTTGACATAGATTTAAGAAGCGGGATCCATGCGGCGCCAAGAAGGCTCAGCCGACAAACTCCGCAATGAACTCCGTCATTGCTAAGAAAAAAGAGCGAAGCGAATTATTCTCACCCGAGGATTCCTGTGAAATCAAGGATTTTTATCAATAACAAACTCACATCTTCCCAGTGGCTTGTCTACTGATAAGGAGTTTCGTATATTCCTTAAAGAAATAATATATGGACTTAAAGGAGCAGTTCACTGAATATCTAGCATATCGTTTTATGGACGTGGAGCTATTAGCATCAGTCTAAAACATACTTCTGGAAAGTTTGAACCATTTTTGTATACTTATTAGAAAGTTAGAAGCACGTGAAATATTGCTGGGCCAAAATTTTTTACTGTAGCTGTTAGCCACCCTCCTATTTCACACGCTCTCTAACCCGGAGAAGGGCCAAATATTTGAGGGCGCGTGTTTAAAATGGTCCTAACATACTACGGTATGTTCATTCAGTGAATGGTTCCTTTAAGTTCGTCAGAACTATCACTTTATTACTTTATTCGTCAAGGGACCCATGCGCAAAAAAGTAAATATTCGATTTTGGTATTCTTCTTGTTAAGCAGGCGAGCCCTATAAGTTGAAATGATTTGTTTCGTGAACAGGCGTGCCGGTGAAGAACGGGCCAGTGCCCGAGGGTCTGCCGCCAGGGCTCGCAAAGGCCTTCTCCGTCATCAAGGCAGACCATACCAATGAAGATGTTCGTCGGATGTTTATTTAATTTCAAACAACATTTTGGCGGAAAAATTAAAAAGAATTAATTTAGGATGATTGGACGGTAGAGGCGAAGGAGACCCCGTCTCCCCGACGCGGAGTCAAGAAGATCCAGGTGAGAGAAGAAGGGGCTGAACTGGATAAGGACATATGGTTTAGGGCTGAGTAAAGAAAGAAATTAAAGTTTAGGGTTAAGAAGGTAATACAACATATTAGAACTAAAAGGAAAACTGCGAGTGAAAAAAAACCATTCACCTCTTACAGGCTAAGCCGAGCGAGGAAAAGAAGGTTGCTGAAATGCAAGGAAAGAAGGGCGAGGAGGAGAAGAAGAAAGCGGAAAAAGCAGAGACGGCGGTTGAAAAGGCGGAGAAAAACGAGGAGAAGGGAGAGGAGAAAGGTACCGAGAAGAAGTATGGACCGCAGAGTTCGACAAAGAAGAAATCAGTGACTGGAAGGAGCAAGGAGGAGGAGGAGACATGCGAGAGAAAAGAAGATGGAGAGACCAAGGATGAAAGGACATGTGAGAGAAAGGAAGAAGGAGAGACCAAGAATGAGAAGACGTGTGAGAGAAGGGAAGAAGGAGAGACCAAGGATGAGGAAAAGACGTGTGAGAAAAAGGAAAGTGGAGAGAAGAGCGAGTTGTCGAAGGCGCGCGATAAGAGTCAGATATCCATGACGAAGACCGAGAAGACAGTAGAGATAAAGAAGGTATTTTCTCTCTTCAACTTCTCAATTTATTTAATGACCTCTTCGAATTAATGAGTCATCAGGAAATTAGCTATCATAATTGATTGTTTTTTACCAGTCAAAAGAGAATAAATTATTGAAGGAGAGCGAGAAGAGCAAGGCGACTGTCAAATCGGAGAAGACTGCGAAGCATTCGCTGATGAACAAAGACAAATTGCGAGGTAGAGTAAAGTTTTGAGCTTTCAAGATTGTATCACTTATTTTTGTTTTAATAAAATATTATTATTATTATTATTAGCCCCGTGAATCGAAGGCTCTCGTCAGTACTGTGAGTTGTCAAAGCTCGAGCGACGACTTCGAGCTTCAAAGTCCTTCCTCCCCACTTGAGCCGGTCGCTTTCCCCTCCCTTCTCTTTTTTCTCGTTAAAATAAATGGCGCATCTATAGTGTCTGCAAGCAAAAGAAATTATAGAGGGTAATTAAAACTTGTTTGTTTCCTCGTTCTCCTTTATCTCACTCTATCTTATTCACTCTCTCTCGCTCTTTTTCTTTCAATGTGTAAGTGTGTCTTTGTGCTTTTCAGTCACTATGTTCAGCTTGCGTTCTTATTCATGTGTTATTTGTTACTATTGGTAGGAATTGAACAAAGAACAAAAGACTACGAAATACCATTCCTTTATACTGTAAAATTATTTTTGCACTTTTGGACATCAAAAGTGGAAGAACAAGAACATTATACATATGTATGTACATTTGTAATTGAACAATGTATGTACACACATACATAGATACATATTTATCCTTTTCCTTAAAACAAATTGCTTTAAAAACTTTTCCAGGAAAAGTTGTAAACATTGTTATTTTATAACCATACAATTCGTAGTCTTAAAAACGGAAAAGAATGTTGAGTAAATATCTTATCTGTTATTTGTATACATTTTTTGGCAAAGCAATGATGAATTATTGTTCAAGTTCAAAGGACATAATCATCCGACGACCGAGCTTGTGACGATGACGCTGAGCACTTGGCTGGACTGCCGTTGCGAAATCGGCCGAATGGAAGACGGGAGACGGGCGAATATGGCAGCCTGAGAAAATAAATAACAATTCATATTTCCCCTTATATAAATATAAAATTATTACAAATTCAACCTAAAATAGAAAACTTTAATCAAGAATATTTAATATTTTGAAAAATGTAATACCCGGATATCGTCATTCTTTGTTGAGTACAAGAAGACGTTGACAAGTCCCTTCGTGACTACGGCCATGAACCAGAAGAACTGGAAGCGTTGGCCGAGTCCGAGGGGGTTCACGTTGAGCATCACGTCGGGAATGACGACGAAGACAGCCTCGCACAGGAGGGTCAGGCCTGAACGCACGCAAAGGGGAAGGTGGCCGGGTGGTATGATGTTACACTCGACAATCCGACAGCTAGTGGTTCGATTCCAAGCACATCGGTATAAAATCATAGGGGATTTAGGAACAACTACATTAGTTTTCGGCCGTACCAATCGATCTGAATAGGTGAAATCAAGATTCTCAAAATTATGCATAGATGTCATCCCTTGTCAGGGTAATGAACAATTCAGCAGGAGTTGTGAGGAGATGAACTGAAGTAGAAGGAGGACTCTTTCTTGCCTACCTATAAGAATCGTTGTCTTTCTCAGCCGCCGCTGAGCTTCGCGGCCGCCGGCCATTGGAAGAGCCTTCTAAAAAAACAATTCTCTCGTTCCCTTTTAAGAATACAGCCGCACGATTATTCTCCCTCGCGGACACAGACAAGCGTCTCTGATATGTCCAGGACTTTTTATTGTCCATGACATTTCAGAGACACTTGGTAGACATGTCAGGGACAAATTTTTCAAAGGGGGGGCAGCCAAATTAATGCTTTTTATATATTTTTCTTTATATGAGAGACAGATGCGAGGCCCGTGTATTAACATAGGCCCTTCCCTTAGTGTCTGGGACATTTGTCTCCCACTCTAGAAAATGCCCTGGACATATCAGAGACGCTTGTCCATGTCCTCGAGGGAGATTAATCGTGCGGCAGGTTATTTGAAATTCTATGCGTTTGTTTACGAGGCAATGAAAAATGAATGGTTAATAATTTCTAAGATAACGATCGCGAACCGTGTCTCGCTGGAACTGAAAGACTCGCACTGTGACTGGGACATAGAGGAGGATGCTGCCGAGAGTGCCGAGGTCGCGCGCCAGCACAATGTACATGCCAATCTTCAATTCAAGGCTCATTTGTGCTTTTTAACATAATTCACCTGTAATATCCGCTGATACTGAGTTATTTGCCATCACTGCCCTTCTAGCGCTAATTTGAGGTGAGGAACGAGACGAAGTAATCGACTTTTCTTCTCTACCAGTATGAAAATGGACCTCAACCGACCGACTTGGTGTAGGCGGTCGTCGTGAAGCACATGGCGTTGTCGGCGACAGCAGGAGCGGTCAGCCAGACGGCGATGCAGACGGCGCTGCCGAGGATGGCAACCGAGAGGGCGCCTATGTACATACTTTTCATCTTTAATTTAATTTATATCATTTAATATTTAAGATAAAACATTTACTTGTATGTTGTCAAGCACATTAAAGTTGCGAAATTTTAGCCAATTAGACAAGGAAGAAAAGCTGTTTGTAATGAAATTACGCACATGATTATGCTTCAATTATGTTTTTTTAAAGTAGAATTTGTCTAACTCCCAACGAGACTGTATGCATAGCGTGCGCCGTAAGTGAGGTAGGCGAATGGTTTGACGACGGCGAC
Organism: Allodiplogaster sudhausi; assembly: GCA_945643635.1. Taxonomy (NCBI): domain Eukaryota; kingdom Metazoa; phylum Nematoda; class Chromadorea; order Rhabditida; family Diplogasteridae; genus Allodiplogaster; species Allodiplogaster sudhausi. The sequence continues at coordinate 439,260 of CALZFC010000277.1, read as the reverse complement.
GGCCCTGTCGAGGGTCACCGTGAGCATCGAGGCACCCATGAGTTGGTGAGAGAGCAGGAAGATGTAGAGGAACACGCGAGTGGCGCAGTCGTGCGTTGTCGTCGGCAGATCTTCTGGGATTTACAACAGAGACATTGACCCCGTCATCGACTAAGTAACATACAAAACATATACCCTTGTTTTAGTGCCTTTATCAATTCATCATCAAGAAAAAAAATCGATAGAAAATTCTTGCATTCTTCTTTCACCGATTAAAATTTATGCAAAGCTTTATTGCTTATTTTCTTCAATGCAATGCATGTATGTGGTACAAAATATATAAACATGAAATGTAAACACGATCAATAAATACCTCGACTATCGACTAAGATTTCAATGCGCGTCAAATCACTCGAGCAGCATGCAATCGCGTAGAGGAGATCAGCGAAGCAGATGAAACCGATCACAATGCACTAAAGGATGAACACGCCTAATGAAGGGTGAGGAAATTTGTACTTCTTAATAACATACATTTGAAAAGGTACAAAGTTAATAATGATTTCTTCGTGCTATTAATTACATATTTCTGCGTACCTCTTTTTGCCTTCGAAGTCGTCGATCCGCGTAGATCAAAAGGACGAGAGGTAGATTGATAATGATGATTGTGAAGCCTGAAAGGCGTATTTGTTCAAAATGGAATTAAAATAAGCACTATAGTACTTTTTTTAGTTTTGATTGTGTATTACTTGTTCCTTACATTTTATGTAATTTTTACTGACTAATAATTGCACTGGTCGTAAAGAGAAAGATGATGTCTTTCATCGCAGGTATACGGTAGACGTTCGTTCAGGGATTCAGGTGAATAGAACCTTAGAAAGAAAAGTGAACATATTTTCAGGCTATTCTGCAGATAAGTGTATGCGTATGTAAGATTCTTCTTATCGGTAAATCAGGAAAGTCTAATTTTAATGAAAACTGAATGCCATCAACTGTGTGATGGTGGGCGTAACATTATTTATGCCTTCTGATAATGATGCAACACAGTTGCATAGATGAATATACATAACAAATGGCATATAGGCAAAATTGGAATTTGCAAAAATTGAATGCAAATGTATTAGACCGAATAAAGAGCGACGAGAACAAGAGAAAAAATAGCATATTTTTCAGTTGAAGAGTTGCATAAGTCTCAAATTCTTCCACTAACTACACACAACACAAATGCAAATGTAATTGTAGATTAGAAGAATTCTCGCCCCGCCCTCCCGCAACCAGGAAATTAAAAGGGGATGTTCTTTTTTAAGAAAAGAACAACATCTACTGCACTTTTTCTCATTGTGTGATCTCTGTATTTTTACTTGAAAAAGGCTGTTGAGATTAAAAGGACTCAAAATCTGTACTTATGGAGCATTCTATTGTTAAATGACTACTCTCTTCAAAAGTACTCGTTTTTCTAAAGGTGCACAATGAAAAGCCATAATGACGGCACGGCAGTAATCACGGGAAACATTGCTGACGTCCTGTTTTCTTCTTTTAATCACTAAATATGGGGAAAATAAGTTTACCAGGTTCAGCCAAATGAGCAAGAATTAAGGTTGTGGTCCTTTTATTAAAACAAAAGGCAGGTAGAACAATTGATAGATAATAGATGACTGCCACAAGAATGGACGAGATTAGGAGGTAGGAGAATTTCTTTTCAGGGAAAACGGACATGTTATTGGCAATCTACGAGAATGGAGGGAGGTTGGCTGATTTTATATATAATTTCTCTCATCTATCCACGTTGCGCACACAGGTTGGTATATACATAGATACATAAACACACAGAGGTTTCATTAGGCGCAAATTCATATCAAAATGTGCAAAAATTTATTTTTAGATTTTTTTTTAAATTACCGTTGCCGGCAATGCTTGACTATTAAATACATAGATTTTTTTTTCTAGGAATGGAGAAAAAGACAAACATTTGCGTAAAATGTTCTGTTGCAGAATGTTTTCATGTAATCCGCGTGCACGATCTGCAAAAGAAGAAGAAAAAGTCGTATGAATTCCAAAGGGAAAACAATTATTTCTGCATGTGTGAGTGTATCAAGCGTAACCAAATATTAGCAGGAATCCAGGAACTAGAGGAATGACAGAGATCTCTCGTGCAGATCTCTCATATTGCTCACAAATTGAGGAAAGATTTTGACCATAATCACTTGTTTTAGTGGACGACCCCAGACGTCTGAAGCAATTTGCAGCAAAAAGGGCTGAAACAAGGCTGATTTTGCTTTCTGGGTTTCAAAAGCTGATCACCGTTTTAAGGCGTTTTCCGCTCAAGACAACGAATAAGTCGCGAACTTTTTGTAATAAAAAAAGTGTTATTATCCAGCTTGTCGGCTGATTACAGGCGGCGTAAATTCTAGGTTTTCAATTTGCGATTCTAGGAAGAAAGAGACAATTGAATTTGACGGCATTAAATGGTATAAACTCCCGTGATAACTCTTTTCACTACTTTCCTATTAAACATTCCCTTTCATCTTTCGCCTTTCACTATTCCTTATCCACTACGGATTGCGACTGGCACGTATGACGGTACAAAGTCAACACATAACATGTTTGCCAGTCTCTGCGTAAATTAAATCTTTCGTAATGTCTCATACAACAAGGAACTTTTCTCACCATGCTAGAAACCAAGAAACAGATGCTCATCATTGAATGTGGTGTAAAATGACTAAAATAAATACATAAATCCTATGACACAATTAAGACTTAAAATCTCCACATGCTCTCTTATCAGTACACACCTTCACTTCTTACGCAATTTTGTTAAGGTGAAATTCGAATGAAAAATATTTTATCACGATTTCGCTTAAGTCATTGTTCAAATGTGTTTATTATTTAATGGAATGACATTAATAGCAGTGGAATTTTATAGTTTTAAAATATCTCGAATCATGCAAATCTCATAAATATATCTAGAGTGTGCTCATAAGTATATCTAGAGTATAAGTAGAACTACTAGAAGTATGATAAAAGTAAGAAAGGGAATAACGAAACTGAAGTGAAGCAAAAAGGGGAGCCGGATAAAAATTAATACAAAGGTAGACGGGAGGGCGAGCGGGGGAGAGAGGGGGAGGGGTGAGAGAGAGAAAGAGAGCGAAGGAGAGTGAGAGAAAGAGAGCGAGGGAGAGGAAGAGAGTGAGAGAGAGAGAGAGAGAGAGAGATTGTTGGCAAGGAAGTGAATGTGGAATCTGAGAGACACTGGGGAAAAACTGTAGATGGTTAAAATGTGGAGATTTTGGAGACTGAATAAGAAGGATTTAGTTCACACTCATCAAAATATGGCGAGTGGTGGAACTGGAATGAGATTTCTATAGTGTGTGCACCTTTTCTTCGGAATCTCCATTCTCGTTGGGCCGGGGAAGGGGCCGGGGATTCGGAACGTTCGGTGGACTATTGTACTGCTGGCGACGCTGAAGATGCTGTTGAGACTGGAGAAAATTAGTCACCGAGTCGACCTGAAGATTAGTATTTTGTATTAGAGATGCCAACACTTGAATCAAACACCAAAAATGTATTACTTCAGTAAGAAGTTGACATAGTCTTTTTTTAAAGGCTGTAAATACAAGACAAGACGAATCTCTGGAGAAATAGAGACAAAAATATATATTTAAAAAATTGAGAAGTTGGTTGTATTTGTATAAATAATGAAAAAGAATACGGAATGACCATGTTTGTAGTGGCTCGGACCATGACGGAGACATCTCTCATTGTTCGATTCATCTCTTCAAAAGCAGCAATCTGCGTCTTAAATTATTTGTGTTAGTTATATCTTTAATTTGGAAAAAATTTAAACTCAAAAGACTTCCATCAGTTTGATATAATTTCAAAACTTGGAAATTAATATAAGAAAAATTCATTCTAAAACGTTTTTCAACAAAAATACGCTGCAATGATTTCAACACTATAATCTTTTTTAAACAGTATTTCAAGAAATTCAAATGATAATAAAGAACCTCAATGAGCCGCTCATCCAGTAGAAGGCCAAAACGACTCGTCTCGTCCCTGCTTGAAACTCTCTGAAAGCAATATTTTAAAATATTCAAAACGATGTGTCGTGTTTCTGAATTCACGTATAGTAGGCTTTTTTTTTCAAAATCAACTTTAAAATCAATCATTAAAAACTCAATAACCAATATCTCAATGAGACATATATACAAAACAAGCAGTGCCGAAATAGGTCTGACCCATGAGAGCGTTGTAACCCCCCCCCCCCCGGACCTTCCATATTTTTCTATTTGAACCCCCAAGGTTCGCCTTTTGGTCGCTTATATCCCCCTCCCCCGCCAAAATCCACTGGCAAGCACCATTTTAGCACCGAAAACAAACCTTATTTCTACATTGGGAATTCATGATAGCAAATACCCTGTTAAGCTAGTAAATACCCTATTGAAAGAGGAGGAGGAATACGGTGGCATCTCGAAGAGACGATCGTTGCTGTCTGAAGAACGGCGAGCTTCACGAGTGCCCCGAATTTCCTGAAAATAAATCAACGGTCTTGGTAGATATCATATTCCCTCTTCCTTCATTCAAATATAGAAGAATAATCAACTTCAATTTTAGCCTTAGAAATTTTTTTTAAAGAAAAACGTCACAACTTCGTAAGGGTACTTTAGTAATAACATTGATTTGAAAAAAAAGAAATAAAAACAAACATCAACATACCCCCTCAGTGGAAGAGTAATGACTGGGGGGCGCATTGTGAAGTCTGCTCCTTGGGATCTCTTCTTGATTATCACGACCAGCTCCAAACGCCTTAAAATTTTATTTGTTATAAACATGTCGGTTTGAAAACAAAATCATGAATTTCTTTATATATGTATAAAATAATTTAAAAGAACTACTTGTGAAAGTGTGGAATTGCTAGTCGTACGGAGAGATCTCTGCAGCGCAGCTTCGTAGGAGCTCGTGGAATCCTGAAATTGTCTTCTTTTTCATATTAGGGAAAAAAATACCATAGACAAATTCTGCAAAAATGAAGCAAATGAAGAGAATACAAATAAATAAAACAGTACTAACTTCCCGAAAACCGTCTCGCGGGATACTGTAGGCTCCACTATCGTATGACGACGTGGTACCGTATTCCCCTGCGTCCTCCTCTGGTTGGACGAGACAGCCTTCTTCTTCGTCAGCCATTTCCTGCTTGTTGTTAGGACCGTCATTTGCGAGAGGCTCAGCGAACCTGAAAAGCTTTTGTTCTCAAATTTTTTTACGCTGATAATTTCTACCTTACGCTTGAAAAAATAAACCCTATATCATTCCCTGTTAGAACAAGAGAGATGTTATCTACGTAATCGGGATCGGAATATATAAATATCGAGTAGGTCTCTGTATTCATGACGAAGAAGAAGTTTAACGTGAAAATTTGTTGCAATTTTTCTTTTCATTTGATGTCGAACATAAATGTTCTTTTTCTCTCCTGTATGCACGATTAATAGGACCTCTGGACGTGCAAAAAGTGGAAAGGGACGAACTGAGTGATGAGGTGGATTCACGGGGTTTCGAGCCTCCTCCCGCTCGAACTATCAGCTTCTTCAGCTGATTGTCGGTGATGCGCCGTCTTAATCATTGTTAAAGTTGCTTAGTTAAATTTTTCTTACTTCGCAACCTACCCTTCTATGCCAAATCTTGGTCTCTATATAGCTGAATTTTTCTTACTTCGCAACCTACCCTTCTATGCCAAATCTTGGTCTCTATATAGCTGAATTTTTCTTACTTCGCAACCTACCCTTCTATGCCAAATCTTGGTCTCTATATAGCACATTTTTATTTGAACGTGGCGTAAGAAAATTTTTTTCCAAAAGAGCTGCTCAAACTTATTAATGTGTGAACAGTTTTTAACAAGGAAAAAATAACGAACTCAAACTTGACGAAGACAGCATGATGAATCTCCTCAAAAGCTTTCCGTCTTCGCAGATTCGCGTCGGGACGGCGGCTCCTGTTGTCGTCGATGAGAGCCTAAATAAATGTAACAATTTAGAGAATTCAGATAACGTTAAAGACATCGTAATTCTAAACCTAGGTTTGCCTGTTTTGCCTATTTGTCAGTTGCTCAAAGTCTAAAAGAAAGGTTCATCATGGAAGAATGAAAGAAGAAATATGAGAAATACAAGTTGATCTCACCTCACGCCGCTTCAAGATTTCCTTCACAATAAATCGCCGTTCAGCTGCTAAGACAGGCCGTGAATTCACGTAAATGTGGCTGTTGTATAGACCAAGCTCCATCTATAGAAAAATAAAAGCCAAAATAAAGGCAAAAGCAATCAGACGACAAAAAGACTAACAAAACAGCCAAAGAATGCACACCAGCAAGTTTTGCCAATTGCAAAATTAATTGAAATTGCCGCCATTGTAGAACGTGCAGGTTATGACCGCGACGCATTCGAGTCGCGTTGCGGTTGCGTCTTGATTAGGTGAGCCAGGGTGATTCCTAATACTTGAGCGAGATTGGGCTTATACTGGCTTTGCTGCCATGCGGATTCTGAGTATTCTTTGCTTCTCTGGGTGTTATAACGTGGATAAAGCTTTAATCTATGATGGCGTGCCGTTTGGGAAATGATTTTAGCGACTTTTCGCCTCAATTTCGACGGATTTCGTATTTGCAGTTCTTTCTTACACTCTTCTCGATTGTATTTCGTTTTATAGACTGGTCTTTCTTCCTTTTCGAATCTCGGGAGTAGGCGTGATGTGTAGAGTTAGTGGCGTGAGCCTATTTCGGTTTGGGTTTCTTTTCTTTGCCAGAGTCCTCAATGAAATGTGTTAATTTCTCTCATTTTGCTCCACTACTTTACTGCTGGAGAAACAGCAACAATCCTTTTCTTTGTCGCCATTGACTTGTCAGCTACCTTTGACAGAATAGAAAGAAGTTGCTAGGCCTGTGCATTTTCCATTTAATTGGGTCGGGTTTTTCTTCGTCCTTGGGATTTACCCTTCTTTACCTCACTCTCTTTCCTTATCTAAAAGTCGATGAATCGTTGAAAAAGCCAATGAATAAATAAGGCGTGGTTTTTTTTGTTATGGGAGACCTAATCGCTTTTCATCGCCTTATCTTCATCGATTTTTCTTGAGATTTCGTAGTGTCCTTGCGTGATATTTCCGTAATATTCTGAATATTGTTTCCAGTCGGGTGAAGATGGCGTGCGGTCTTGCACTGAAGCGTCCGCATGACTTCGACGCGTACCTCGCGGCCGAAGCCAATGGGCCTAGCGAGGCGAAGCGCGCTCGTCCTATGCACTGCTCTCCATTCAGGTAGATCAGCAGGCCATTATTAATGAAGTGGACGGATGGGCGGGGCTTTAAGATCATCATCACGGATTTTTTATTGTGAAACTCTGTTAAAAGTCATCTTTTTCAAGTGGATTGTCATAATCACAAAATGAGTATTTATTGATTTCAGACCGCAACTGGGAACGATTGCCGCCAGCCTGCCGAGCGGATCCGTTGCCAAGCTCAAGGTGAAGAGGATCATTCAGTTGAATTAGAAAAATTACCCCCTTTCCTGTTTAAATCGATTTCAGCCATAGCGGATGGAAGTTTTATTTACTCTGTTTATGTCATCAATGACCTAACCGGGCAAAACGTTGGCAAGGTTCTTGTCAATTTGTTTTGTTAAAAAGAACTGATTGCTCCTTTTAGGATGACTCATCCTCATTCATCGCAGCGGGAGAGCGTTGTCAGATGAACACGGCACAGATCGAGAGCTATCTCAAGGCAGAGGTCAAACCAGAACATCAAAGGGGCAAGGGAGAGGAACAAAGGGTCAAAGTCAAGTATTGATCACCCAAGGAGTGTCCCTGTAGATTCTTCTTCCTTCCGATTTGGGTCAGCTATAAAGGCGGAAAATAGAAACTTTTTTGTTTGAAGAGTGGATTATGTAGAAAAATCCTGGTGATCCCATTGAAGAGTGATCTAAAAAAAAAAGTCTGAAAAGAAAGAGCAGATATAGAGCCCTGTTCTACAACAATTATGTCGAAAAGAGTGCTAGAAAATTAAGGGCACTGAAAGGGGATTTTCGTAGTTAGTATGCGGATGTGCGTTGATAAAGACAAGGAAAATGTTTCACCCTCATTTTGGGAATGTTGGGATTAGGCAGAGAGAAAAAGGAATGATCGAGAGGGTGCTAAGTTCTTGGACTACTTCATTATACTTCTGCTCATAAAGCAATATTGCTTTCAGTTAAATATAATATAAAAAAAATGTTAGGTTCGCTATTTGCGCCGTCGCCGCCTCGTTCCGCGCCGCGCCCTTGGAGAAGAGAGCGAGAGCAAGGGAGGAGCAGAGGGAGTGGCCAGGGCAGGAGAGAAGAGACGAATCATCGATGGAGAGGATGTCTCCGTCGCTGACGGCAATTACAGGGCTCCCAAGTCGCCGACACAGGTTCTTTTTTATTGCACCCATCTATGAAACTGAACTGAACATATGTATCTGTGGGACTGAACATACAGATCAGTTCAATTAATTGCTAATATTATTATTGAATCCCGAAGTTCTTACAGGTGATTACGGTATAGAAAAGAACTTAACAGAAAAGTGTAAAATCAATCTGTACCTGCAGATGGTTTTTTTTATTTACCAAAGTGATACAAGTTTAGAGAAGACGAAAAAGAATGCATGTTTTTAGTCCGGCTCCGACTCAGAGGGCGAGTGCTCTTCCTCTTCTCGCCGTCCTTCCACTTCGCAGACAGACCGACAGGATGTCGTCCGCGCTCTCAATGAGAAGCCAATGTTTAGCCTCAAGCAGGTCCGAAATGGGTATACAAATGGTCTCTTTGTGATTGTGAGAAAGGAGGCAAGTCACCCAAGGATGTTAAAGGTGCCCAAACTGGGTTTGAAGGTCCCTCACTGGATCCCCTGCCATAAATGCTGAAGCAGTACTACCCCGTGTATTCTAACAATTAGATTAAGTATTTGTGTCAGTTAGGTAGGTAATCGGTTTTCTCTCTATAAAATAAATGGCTTGTTCAGCCTGTCTAGCTCCCCATCTCCCCGTGCATTCCAGTGTACTTGCACAGCCTGGCAGTGGCAGTGACAAGAAGGAGTGAATGCCATATCGAACTGCGGGGACAACTTGTCATCGCCATGACCATTCGTGGTGTTGAATGTCTTCTCCGGCGACACTTTCTTCCCTGTCAATCCCCTAGTCGATGTCAGGGAAGAAATAGAACTGTCGATACTGCAGACCCTGCCTAATGCCATTCTCCATCCGAATTTTGCTGACAATTCAATGCTGGCATTCCCCACCCCGGGGTCTTGGGCCAAATACCACGTAATCCTCCCTGTTTTTCCAGGCTATCGATACCGCTTTTCTTTCCTGGTCAATTTGAGGAGTCCTTGTTATGTTAGACAGGTATTCTTTGCTATGCTATTTCATTGTGGACGTGCATCTATTGCACCTATTGAGTCCGCAATCACTAGTGATGGCCATTTGCCAAGTTGGTGATATAGGGGAAAGGTCACTGCTGATAAGGGACTGAAGTGGGAGAGGGACTGTGAAAACTCCAGCAGTCATATGGTCGCACATCTTTCGGAAGGTAAAACACGCAATGGAACTTTGGCCTTGGGCTTTTCACTTGATGAGCAGGCTTTTCAATGATGATGAATTTCCCATGTAATGATCAGGTTTAGGTGGATGGACATAACGAAAGCATTCTCTGTAAGAAATAGCAGTTGTGGAGAGATTGTATCGAAAAGTTATTATTTATTTGCTAGCTAAAGGTGGCAGAGTTGAGCGATTCTAAAATGAAACTTCTTTTTCTTCAGGTCCAGATGATTGTGGAGCGTCTGCTGAAGGAGCAGGAAGTGCGTCTTCGCTACGAGTATGAAAGCGTTCTCAACAAGCGACTCGATGGTGGGTTTTGGCGCCAAATACAAGTGGCGGTAGCTTAGAAATGAGCTTGCTTTTTAATCTTTCAAGCTGCAGCATAGCATGCGGCAAGAGTGTAGATGCAAGCTCTTGTCGCGAAAAACGTGGAACTACTCTTGTAAAAGGGGAAACCGCGAGAGCTGCTAGAGAGAAGAGCGCAGTATGCGTGTGCTGGCCGTGGTTTTGACAGCGGCTGGTTCCTTATCAACCTGCGACATCGCATGTAGTGGCCTAGTGCGAAGAATAGAGTTGGAACGCAGGGCATGCGGGTTCGAATTGTTAAGTGGCATTTAAAGTGGGGCTGTTTTTTTAAGGCATTTTGAAGCAAATATATTGCGGGCTTTAAGGAGAAGTTGTTCAGTTGCTAAGATGATGCTTCCCTTTTCAGAGCAGCACGCTCAGTACGTCCAATTCGCGCAGGAGCAGCTGAACAGCCACTCGACCGCTTCCGAGCAGACGGACTTTTCCTACCTCTCTTGAGGGGTGCATCCAGAGACCTATCCAGACTACTCGCACCACCCATTTCTATTCCAAACCCTCTTTCCACCCTGAATCAGGACCCACTTTCCATATGCCAATCCAGCACTGCTTCTTTCCCTTTTCGTGATGTGTACTTGGCCTTGGTCATCTCCCAAATATATGTGTTTCTTCGGTATCTTCTCTCTCTCTCTCTTTCATTCTTCGGGCTCTTCGTTCTCATTGCCACTTATCCGCTTCTTCCTTGTCTCTATTCTCTCCCTTTCTCCTCGTATTTGCTATTCAGCTAGCTGTTTCGGTTACCTATTTGCTCTATTGGTCTTCTAGTTAAGAATGTTTTTGTTTCCAAATTTAGAATACTAGGAGAAATGCGTATTTCTATGAAAGATTTTGTTTAGATTTTAGCTGCGCATCATATATTTTGTTGCATATAGAAGATGGAGCATAAGAGCCGCCTCGTGGAGGGTCGTACACTTCTCTACTAAGTCTGCGTCTCTACCTCCCTCCTCCTCTCTCTCGCTCTCTAGCACTCTATCCTCGTTTTCTGTCCTGTGCCCTCTGAATGCTGCCTTATTCTTGTGCTGGAATGAACCATCGTGTGTATGCCCCATCATGCGTGATGTTGTGCAAATGATGAACTAGTTGGAACATTTAGGGGAGAAAAATTTTGGAACATTTAGGGGAGAAAATTGTTCAAAATTGATGGCAGACCTCCTCCGCCTCTTGTGCTATATATAACTCACTTGTCTTGGCGCAGTTGAAAGAAATTGCATAGATCCTTTGATGAGCAAAGGTCCCATGCTATCCACAGACGTCCACATGTCCTTTTGCCTTCTGAACTCCGACCCTCTTTCCCATTGCAAACTGGTTCTCTCTAGCATTGCTGTAGTCGTCACACGCATTTACACTATTCTCTCATTTATTCGTTCTGTGAAACGTGCTGTAGAATCTACAAGAAATATTACTATTTCGTATATATGTATTCATGTATGACATACTGTAGGAGTTGACATACTGTTGCCGTAGAATGCATTTTTATCCTTCCTTTTTTGAAATCCTTCTCTGCTTCTCATCCCGCCCGATTTTTCCTTTCCATCACCCCCGCCTTGGTGATTGTTCATATCTGAGATACCAGTTATCTTGGTTGATTGCTGCCTGCATCCAAACATGCCTCTCTCTCTCTCTCTCTTTCTCTAACGGATGCCCCATTCCCCCCCCCCTTTCTTCTATGCCAATTCCCACCCCCATCTGCTCCACATCCACATCCTCCACCTCAAACATGAGCGTAGCCTTCATTTGAAAGATTTGCTTTGCGTTCTCATCTTAAATGTCAACCGCCCTACTACTTTTATCTGAATAAATCTGAAATGCCAGATTGTCTTTTTTGAACAGGTATTGAAGACGAAATACTCAGAGCTTTTCCGTAGCTCAGATTGTACCTGATGGGTAAAGGGGTTTCTGGTGAGCATTTATGTGGGTTTGATATTCTCTTCTTTCGAATCATAAAAGGATGACGGGTACCGATGAGAAAAAGGAGCTGATCGGACTGATCTCTGGCGGCAAGGACAGCATGTACAATCTGATGTGTGCGGTCAAGGAGGGATGGAAGGTGAGGAGGGGAAGGGAGAGGAGAAGCTGGGGGAGAAAGAGAAGTTATGGATGGGGTAAGAGAGCGGTGGGAACAGTTAACGGAAAAAAGGGAAGGGAAGAATGGGAAAGAAGAAGGTGTGATAGAGAGGAGGGCGGTGAGAGATCAGAGCAAGAGAGAGAGAATTAGCCAGTCATGCTTGTACCCTTCTGTTCTGCCAGATTGTCGCACTGGCGAACCTATATCCTGCGGGCACGGGCGGCGAGACGGACTCGTACATGTACCAGACGGTGGGGGCAGAAGGCATCGAGGTTGGAGGATAGGGAACTGTCACCATTCAGGGGTCTGCGCTTAGTAGGAGAAGGTCAACACATGTTTGTTGTTATGAATTATAGGCTATTTTTAAAAGGAAGTGTTGGATGCTTATAGTTGTTCGCTCTGACGTTATAATTTGTAGGAATAATTTTTTTTTAAATCACATGCAACATTGATTAAGCAAAAGTATGTGAATCTACGCGCCCTATGTGAATTTCTCTAATTGTAAGTCTAGTCCAGAGATTGTTAATTTGTTTTGAGTTCTATACCGGAATATAGGAATATAGTATTGAATGGTTTACTCTTTCAGTTATTGGCTGCTGCGATGGAAGTGCCGCTGTACAGACGGGCCATCACGGGCACGCCCCTCCTGCAGACGAATGACTACGAAGAAACCAAGGGGGACGAGGTGGAGGATCTGGCCGAGCTACTCAAGGAGATCAAGCAAGCGCATCCGGGCGTGAAAGGTGTGGATGACATTTCGTTCCTCTCACTCTCATCAGGAAAGAAGTTAGTCCTTCTCGGTGTTCTCAATGCCATTTTTCTTTATGGCACAGTTGACATTCATCCTATTGAGCCATTTATCTGTCTGCCTGGGTTCTACATGTAATAGCTTTCGCATTTAATTCATTTATATATAGGTGTCAATATTTTTCTATTTAGTGTGTTCGCTCGCTTTCTCTCTCACTCTCTCTGGTCTTTCAGTCTCTGATTATTATAAATGATTTGCGTTGAGGAGTCTCAGCGGGCGCCATCCTGTCCTCGTACCAGACCCGCCGCGTCGAAAGTATCTGTGCTCGTCTTGGACTCACTCCCGTCTGCTGTCTCTGGCAGCGAGAGCAGAAGGGACTACTGCGAGAGATGATTGAGAGGTTAGAGGGATGAGAGAGAGAGAGAAGAAACGGAAAAAAAACGATTGTGCTAGAGTCGGTAATCCTTTAGTGGTTTCTCCTTGCCCATGACAGCTGGTTCCAAATTTGTCACAGCAACTTACTGTGCTCAAATTGCCTTTTTATGATTATTAAAAAAAAATTCCCACCAAAATTCTTATCCGCGTACAAATACATATAAATAGTGATTACTATTGTAATCATTATTTATAAATATTTTTAAAGAATAATTAATTTTGAACGAAATAGTATTAAAGCAGGAGTAACCAACCATTGCTATGTTAGAAAAGGTTTAGTGTGAAGTTTTGTAATTTGTTTAAGAAAGGAGATTGCAAATGTTGATTAAGCGTCTTCCAATTGGTGATGTGAACAGTGACATCTTAGTGGGATGGAAGCGATTCTTATCAAAGTCGCCGCAGTCGGACTTCAGCCGAGCATGTTAGGCAAGACTATTCGAGAGGTTGGACGCTTCGTTCTTATTTTATTTCAGTTTCTTTTTTAGTATGTATTTTATTACAGAGGATGTCCAGTGACCTTAAACCTTACCGTGATGTGATCTTCAAGACAAGAGCATTTTTTTCTCATATTAATAATTTGCATATTCCAGGCCGAGCCCCTCCTGCTGCAACTGCAGGAGAAGTACGACGTCCACCCATGCGGAGAGGGCGGCGAGTTCGAATCATTTGTCATCAATTCGCCACTTATGAAAAGGCGCATCCGAGTGGTGGAGAGCGAGGTGGGTTAATGTATTCTCATCATGCTCAGGGTTACTGTATGCTGATTAGGTTGACGGAGGTACATCTTGATGTTATCATCGAGCTGTTGAAGCCTAGGAGTGCTGGTGGCCTTTTTCGTTTGGAAACTTCTTGTATCAAAATAAAAGAAAGATTAATTTTATCATTGTAATCAGCGCCTGAAGATGACGTACTCCTTTTGCAGGTTGTAATGCATCAAGTTGACGACATCGCACCCGTTGCTTATTTGCGTCTAAAGAAGCTCGAATTGTCGGAGAAGTAGGCCCGCTGTGCCTCTTCAGAGCAGTTGTTGATTTTGGGGTTTGTGAAGGATTTCGGATATGTCACCCGGTCTTATCTAATCCGGTTTGTTAGACTTACTTCTGGGCATTCGGTTTGGTTCCTCTGCGATACTTCAGCTATGATTAACTATGAAACTAACTGAAGAGCTATTTTTGTCTGTAGATATAACAGATACATTTAGCGTGAAAAAAGATTGTAAAAACTCTATTATTCCTTCAAATCGCCTGAAGATGTTGTAACTGTATTATTCATTTCTAGACCCTCATTCTGTTCTCTACCTCACAAACAGTTGTTATACACTGCCACATTCACAGGTGCTGGTTGAGACTTCTGTTTATTTATGTTGTTCCAAGATTGTTGCATAAAAGATCATTTACACTTGTAAGGACCGTTCATGGCATTTTGACCTTTGTATAGTTCTGTCGGTGGCTTGACTCGCTCTCTCTCTCTCCGTTCCTCTCTCTCTCTCTCTCTCTCTCTCTCTCTCTCTCTCTCTCTCCGTTCCTCTCTCTCTCTCTCTCTTTCCCTCTCTCTCTCTCTTTCTTTCTTTCTTTCCTTCTTTCGCCCTTTCTCTCTCTCTCTTTATCTCTCTCTCTCTCTCTCGATCCGTTCCACAAGATGTTTTAAAAACATGGACCGGCGAATCTTTTGTGCTTACCATTCGTATGCTCAATTTAGAAGGAGATGTACAGCACTGCTAGCAATGAGGAAGTGAAGAGAGGGAAATGGTGCGAACGGAGAATTAGCCAGCGATTGCAGAGTTGTGTGGAGTGATTGGATCCTTTCTGATTGTTTGATACAGCAACTCTCTACCAAAGCCAAACCAACTCGCTATCATCCTTCCGCACCGTTTGTGGCAACGCCTCACAATTAGAATAATTTCTTTTTCATTGACTTGACCCTCCTCGGTATATAATCATTTGAATACATGATTATGTACATCCTTTCCAATACTGTCCGCTTCGTAAATCAGTCAAGAGATAAACAAATTGAATTTAAATGAATGCGAGGTGGACATGAGGATGAGGACTCAAAACGTGTTGATGCAGTATTCTTTTGTTGCTGACTGATTGTGAGATGCATTGGACCTGCTGTCTGCATTCATACATAGATGTCTTTGTGGATACGGTAAGAAAAGTTGAAATTGAAAACCAATGGTGATTAAAAAATTATTGCTTATCGCTAGAAAGAGATTCTTTAGCTAGCAGCTCAGAAAGTGCAAAGATATGTAATTTTTAGCTGTTACATGTTTTGGAATTTAGTAAACATTAGCAGTTTAAGAAGATTAAGAAAACGGAGTGGCGAGAGTAGATAAATAAATAGAGAGAGAGAGAGAGAAATGAGACAGAGAGAGGGAGAGAGAGAGGAGAGAGATAGATGAGCTATCAACATAGCCGTGTGGCGGATCCGACTCACCTCGGCGACCGTTGGCTTGGCAATGATCACACGACTCTACAGTTTACTGTGACTACCTCAGAGCTTTGATTGAAAGGGAGCAGAGAGTCGAGAGAGAGAAAACAAGAGACAGAGAGAAAGCAAGAGAGAGAGAGAGAGAGAGAGAGAGAGAGAGAGGTAGAGAGAGGGAGAGGGAGATCCAGAGGGAGGCAAAGGGATAGAAAGAGTAAGGAGAGAGAAAAGAGATGAGTAGTGAGAGAGAGAGAGAGGGAGATAGCGTGGAGATGCCTAGAGAAAGGAATATTTGAAAAGACCCATCGTAGGAAATAACGAAATTTGGCCAGCTAGCGCACCTTTTTTTCAGACAAGCATTCCTCTTTTCAAAAACAATAAATTTAATGTGACAGATGTCGAATTGTTTGCAAGAGAAGTATCTTCATTGCGTTTTTTCTTCTCGTTCCGGTCTTGCATCTTTTGAATGATTTCGCCCTTCTTAAGACAATTTAGCCCCTTACAGTATGAAAGTAGACTGAGATATTAATAGAGGAATTGAAGAGTTGGAGAGAAAAAGTATGTTCAGAGAAGGAGGAGAGGGATAGAGTTGGACAGAGAGAGAGAGAGAGAGAGAGAGAGAGAGAGAGAGTTGGACAGAGAGAGAGAGAGGGAGAGAGAGAGAGAAGACAGAAAGAAGGAGACCAGAGAGGGCAGAAAAAGTACTGAAGATTCAAAGTCTATTTATTCATTGACCTGAGGTCTGCAACATATTACGATTCTCTGAGAAGTTCTTCTTTCCTGACTGTCACTTTGTGGTCTTTCAAATGCTCTTCGTGCTATATGAAAAAGCGTCAGTTATGGCAGTTTTATTCGAGAGTCGCAGAGAGAGAGCAAATGTGAAAGAGCAGAATTGAGCAAGAGAAAGGCTGCATAGCGAAACAAAAGAGATGAAGAAGCTGAGAGATGGAGAATGGATGAGACTTGGCAGCTGGCCAAGATTCTCCTCGTAGATACCCGCTAGATCTAATAGCCAGGGGCGGTGCGGGGAGGGGGGCAGTGGTCGCAAGAGCCCTTGCCTCCGTTGCCGCCGTCCTGTCCACGGCCGCCGGGAGCGCCGTTCTGGCCGGGCTGGCCATCGTTGCCGGGGCCTCCGGGCTGGCCGGGCTGTCCGTCGTGTCCGGGGTTGCCGGGGCGGCCAGCGGGGCCGGGAGGTCCCTGGGGTCCTGGGCCTCCGGGGTGGCCGGGCTGTCCAGCAGGCGACGGCTGAGTGCGGACCTGTCCATCGCGGCCAGGCTGGCCGGGGGCTCCATCGTTTCCGGGGCCACCGGGCTGTCCAGAGGGTCCAGGGGCTCCGCGGCCGCCGGGGCGTCCAGCAGGTCCGGGGCCACCGGGAGAGCCGGGCTGTCCGTCGGGTCCCTTGGGTCCAGGGCCACCGGGCGCGCCAGGGGGTCCGGCCGGGCAGTCGAAGCAGAAGTCGCCGGCCGACGGGCCAGAGGAGTTCTCAGAGGCATCCTGGCCGGGCGAGCCGGGCTGGCCGGGATGGCCGTCGTTTCCGGGGGCACCGTCCTGGCCGGGCTGGCCGGGGGGACCGGCGGAGCCGACACCGCAAGAGCAGCACGAACCGGCCTGGCGCTTGGAGCGAGACTCGTGGAAGGAGGTCAGCTGCAAAGAGAGAGGGTTAGGGAGAGACAGAGAGAGAGAGAGAGAGAGAGAGAGAGAGAGAGAGAAGGGGGTGAGAGAGGGAGAGAGGGGGAAGCAGTTACAGGGATTACTACTTAAGAAAGGCAGTATTGTAAGAGCATGAACGACTGGGTGTGCCCAGTTAAAGAAAGCGGAACTGATGGGATTGCACTCAAGGTCGATGCGCATTACTGTGATGGGAGAAGAGAGAGAAGGGCAACGGCCAAGAAATGGAAGAAGAGAGTAGGCAGCTACTTCCTAATTTATTGTGCTGGGAAAACCGAGTAACGAGTTTAGGAGCAGCTCAAGTTATTTGGATGTCTTGTGTTCTCGTAAAGTGCAAGGAGGGAGAGGAGATGTCGTTGGGCTAATGGAGTAGGGATGCGTGGAGGAAGAGAGAGAGAGAGAGGGAGAGAAAGAGAGAGAAGAGAGAGAGAAAGAGAAGCAGAGGGCGAGAGTGACCTTGGCGAACTCGTTCTTGAGTGAGTCGGCGCGCGAGCGGCAGAAGGAGAGCTCGGAGTGGAAGCCCTCGTTCGCGTTCTGTGCGTAGATGCACAGCATCGGGATCGCGATGATCGCCACCTAGAGAGGAGTAGAGTACGGTAGAGGTGGAGGGATGAAGGGAGAGTTGGAGGGATTACGGCATAAGGCATTGGGGAGATTACCGTAGAAGGCAGGAGATGCATATATACTGAGAAAAGAATAGAAGAAATCGTTAAATTTGTGCTTTAGAAAATATTGTTATCAGTGAATGTTTTTTGTCTAAAGAACTATTGGAGGGATTCCTGGAAGGCGGGAAAGTGAAAAGATTCAAATGCCAACTCACAAGAGTGGCGACCGTCGAGACGGCGACGCCGAAGAAAGCGAAACGCTTCACGGACTCGACCTCCTCCACTTGAAGCTTCTCCATCGCCCTGGAAAGGACATTTCAAATTGCTTTTGGCGGGAAGGCAAAATGTTTTATCATTCAAGGATAATAGCGCGATCGGTGGAATCTGAATAGATAGTCTGGATAGCTACTGTAGGAATGGGTATTTTGAGAGCAAATACTAAAGTGCCTGTTTTGGAAAGTTTACATTTGGAAAAAGAAGGAAGATTTTTAAGATTTAGCTAGATTTCTCGAAAAGGCAAGGAGAGGAAAACAGGGAGAGCGAGAGGAGGAGCTGAGTAGCTGAAGGAAGCTGCTGCAGTTGCTGCTTGTTGGAAGGCAGCGCCGGCCTTCTTATATGGCCGGGCGCTGGCACGGGTTACCCGAGAGAAGTGAAACCGCAAGCCGAGTCGAGAGCCGGCCGAAAAGCAGTTTTACTTCTTTGCTTCTCTGTCCTACTCTCTATTTCTATCTCTATTTCTCTCTCCATCTCTCTCGCTTTTTTGAGAGATTTGTATGTGTTTTTGAACGAGAGTTAAGAAGAGAGAGTGAAGAGAGAGAGAGAGATAGAGAGTTGCTATTCGTCTTCTGCTTGCACGTTACAGTCCGGTGGACAGTAGAATTGGCTCGCTCGGCCGTTCGCATAGAACGAACATGACAAAAAAATGCGACGGTGAAGGGAGGAAGTAGCGCGGAGGAGAATGAGAGAGATTTTTCAGAAAGAGAGAGAGACAAAGAGAGAGAGAGAGACAGATAGAGAGTAAGGAGATTGAGAGAGAGAGAAGGGGTGATGAAGAGAGTGAGAAGCCAGAGCGGACAGCAAAGCGAAACGGCGTCGATGCTCAGGTAGCAAGCGCCTTCAGAGAGCTGGGTATTTTTTCCCTCATAATCTGTCTCTGCATCTATGTCTTACTATTACTCTGTGTGTGTCTCTCTCTCTCAATCTTTCTTTATCTCTCACTTTCCTTTTCATTTCCCTGATCCTCATCAACACTTCTTCAGCTGATTCCTCAGATTCCTGTGCTTGAACATAGATCTGAAGGCAGGCCCTTCGTCATTTTCTGACTCTTCTAACTGAGCGAGCGAGAATGTGTGCCCGGGAGAAAAACGTGCTAGGTGCCCTTATCGAGTACGAATAAATGATCTAAGAGAGAAACTAAGATGGAGAGAGAAAAGCAGATAGATGGAGAGGAGGGGGAGACAGAACGGTTATGAGAGACAGAGATAGAGAGAAATAGTAAGAGAGAGAGAGAGAGAGAGAGAGAGAGAGATTGAGAGCGAAAGGGAGAGCGATATATGGAGAGAGAGAGAGTACGATAGAGAGATGGAGACAGAGTGAGAGGAAGAGAAAAAAAGTAGAGATAGAAAAAGAGGAGAGAGGAGAAAGAGGAGAGAGAAAGAAAGATTCAGAGAAGTTCTGATCAAGCTATAGAGGTATCTCAGAACGCCAATGCACCACAAACCGGATGTTTAAACCCTCTTTCTTTTCAATGCTTTGCGCCTGGCTCGGCTCCTGCTAAGAAGTAAGCAAGAGATAGCGAAGACAACGCAGTAATTCACACGCCCAAGTCATAAACCGTTCGAATTCAGAGAGCCCTCTGTTGACATGAACAGCCGGTGGAACCATTACTTGTATCATTCTCCCTCTTTCTCCCTCTCTCTCTCTCTCTCTCTCTCTCTCTCTCGCCCTCTCTCTCTCCCTCTCTCTCTCTCTCTCTCTCTCTCTCTCTCTTTCGCCCTCTCCCTCTCTCGCTCTCTCACTTCAAAGTTGTGCAAATACCTGAAAGCACTCGCATTACCCAGTCTTAGAAGATGCGGATGAGAGAACAGTTCGGACGAAAAATTGGCTGACAAGGAGATCGTTCTACAGAGAGCGCACAAACAAAGCAGGCTAAATTGTGCCTACCCAAAATGTCCATAATAAAGTTGTTGATGGTATGTGTTCACCTGTTTATTCAACATGTCTAACTCCTCTTCATAAATTATAAAACTAATAATTACTAATATATTATATTTTAAATTTCTCTCTTGAGAAGATAACAAGAGAGTGCATCTTCAGAGCAGCGGTTCGTAGAGAACGCGAGCTTGCTCAACTTGTATTGCAAGTTTCGAACTCTTGCTAATGTACACAAATTTGCACAATTAAAAGAATGAAATTAAATAAATACGACCAGTCCATTAGAGGAGATGATTTCAGTGTGTCCTCAATTTATTTCGGCTTTAATTTTCGTTGTGATCAAAAATTATTGAGATTCTATTTAAACTATAAATAAAGTGTTCCTGTTGTGTTTCAAATTTAATCTAAATTAAAGCATCCTTAGAAGGAGCTGAAAAAGGTTCAGGGAAGTCAGAATAGCTTCTTACGAGCATGTATTTCTGGTGCGTTGCTGTCGCATTAGATTACGGTAGAGTGCGGCGTCCATTTGCGTTCTCATATGGCAACGCGCCAAGTACGATTATGCTTTTGAAAGTGCTTGGGTAAACGGCTGTTTCCACTTCTATGGTTTCTATGGTTTTTGATTGCTTTCCTAAATTGACATGGTGTTTAGCAGAACCGAGCTGTTCTTTTAAGCGGCTCATGATTTTCTTCAAAATTTGAAGCAATAACATTGTTATTTCCTTCTTTTTTACCTTAATCGTATCCAGTTAATACTGCGCGAGTATATAGGCCTTTTCTGCTGTGCTGGCTTTATCGTTGCTATATCTGTTTTTTATTGCCAAGTTTCCTCGCGTGAATCTTTAACTTCGATTGAACGTTTTGAACTTTGTATATGCTATATTTGCTAAGTTTGTGTTCTGTTTTTGGCGTCAGTACTATCGAAGCGAGCAACAAACGCTATTTAGGTTCAGGTTTTTTGTTTTTTTTTCTTTTCTTTTCAGTGATTCCTGGGGCCGTTTTCCGGGCCCTAGAAGATCATGGTCTCCTCGACGGCCAACGCGACCATGCAGCCTGTCGATGAGAGCAACTCGGATGTCGATCGCTGTCACTACGTCGCTGGCGCGTGGCCAGGTCTACATTTTCTCTCTCTCTTTTCTTAAAACTCTTTTCCCCCTTCAATTTATCAAAGTTAACTTTATGCTGCAGCAACTGAACGATCGAGCAGCAGGAACCTTTTTTGTATTATGTGATGTGCTTATATTTGAAGTTATTATAATCGGGAGTTTAGCCATTCTAATAGGTTATTTTCTTAAGGAGAATGGAGAAGATTATAGAAATTATAGAATTCCTGGAAAAGTTCAGGTATAATTTGAAAGTTAACATGGTTGCCTTTGCCAGATGAGACGCCAGGCTCGAGCTGTGCGAGTCTCCGCGAGCCTTCTTCCCGCTCTCGGAACGCGAGTCGCGCGCCACGATTCTTTCTGCCGATTCTTGTGGTGCGGACATCTATATTTCCATATCAGGAATTTTCCTTTCGTTATTGGCAACTTTCCGTCCAATTCACCTAATTAGGTCGTTTTTCTTCTTCGTTGAATTACAGTTCTTCCCATTGGAACTGTCATCATTATCTCTTCCTTACTTCCGTAATATCACTTAATTTTCGTGTATTAACTGTATTATTTTCAGTCCTCACCAAATAAAAGCTCGTCTCTGCCACTGAGGAATCCTCGAGAGGCTTCCGGATCGTCCCACCGGCAAGGTTTGTCTCTCCATCAAGAAAGGACTTCGTTCCAAGTCCGATTTCAGCATTGCCTTCCAGCATTCTCTTTCGATGATTCTTCGCTATCTTTTTCCATTTCTTGACTTTCTTTCGTTCGGTATGAGAAGCTTTATTTTTTGTATTGCTCATGACGACTCACTTTCTCGTCCCTATGTTTTCCTCTCTACTTCTTTCTGATCTCTGCTACTGTATCTCAATAATCTTCTCTCCAACCATTTTCATCGCGATCTCTCTCTCTCACATTCTCTCGCTCTCAATTTCCCCCATCCCCCCGTTTCAGTTCCTCTCCTTCCTTCTCTCTCGCTCTCTTTCTTTCTCTCTCTCTCTCTCTCTCTCTCTCTCTCTCTCTCTTTTTAGAGCGTCCTCACCAGAACACCGACTCCAATGCCATTTCCGACTTGTCTCCCCCTCCATCACCACCAGCTTCTCCCGGAACTGCTCAGTCTATTCAAGATGTTAGTGCTTATCAAATAATTATATTTCAGCTTGATATTCATAATTTTCATACAGAAAAAGTTAAGCCACATAAGTACCCCAACTCTGTAATGCTGCGAAAATTAAGCTTAGCAATGTTTGCTCACATATTTTGTTATTTATCAAATTTTCTCTAGTTTAAAAAGAGATAAATTGAAAGGTACGCGACTTGAGGGAGCTCGTCAACAATCTTCAGAGTAGCATTTTTGGATCTGCTCCTGTTAATGATAGGGCTGAACAGGTTCCTTCTCCCCCTTTTTTTTACTCTTTTGTGTACTTTTTTAAAAAGTACTTTGCGAACCGTTGAAGGTTTTTTTCAAGGTAGATGTGAAAAAATTATTTAAATGTGCCTTAAAAGATTTTATTCCACTTATTAGGCGCGTGGAAGAAGCAACAATGTATTGCAAGCATTGACTGGCTCTGGAATTGCTGCTCCAACGGGTTACGGTAACCAACTCGAGCGACCTGGTTACGGTAGCCATGTCGCTGAGTATTCGTACCTGCAACGCCGTGATCGTGCAAACCTTAAACAGCGAGAAGAGGTTAAATGATGATAGAGAATATCATTAACGTTTCTTCGCTATTCTAAAGGCAACCCATGCTACCTGTCGGTTGCGAAATGATCTTTTAGCAGGAATAGTTCTTTCAGCAGCGACTTCATGATGCGCTCGTTGAGTCGAACTTTGCCATTGAAATCAGGTTTGTGTGCGATTTTGTCGTGAATGCATTGAATGAGGCTGTACAAAATTCAATTTTCACTATTCTAGAGTAAAAAAGAGTTGGGAATTTCAGCAGACATCAAATGATGCTCTTCTTTTGCTTTTCTGAATCTTAAAAAGAAATGCGGAAACCTAATGCCCATTTCCCTAGCACTTCCCCTACGTCATCTGAGCGTCTCCTGGAGGACGGGCGCCACGCGTCGCCAATAGAACAACCACGGGCTCAGCCGCAGTCGACCGGCTTTCGGTAAGGGGTGCCAGGGCCGTGTTTTAGGATTTGGCTAGGATTTTTGATATTGTTTCAATATCTTGTACAAAAATGTGGGCTAGAGGCTTTCATTACGGACAATATGAAAGCTCTAGGGAGTGTTATTTTATGTATTCGAATACAGATGAATGTGCTGAGTCCGTCTTATTGCGAGTGGAAGAATTCTAATGAATCGAGCATAATTTACTCCCAGTTTATACTATTGTATGATTCTAATTGCAGACACGCCTCGCCAACACGTGCGCTGGAAACGCGAATCTACACTGAACATCCGTCAGAACAGCATCATCGGAGTGGCCGTGAGAGGGGTACGGCAGCTGACACTCGGAATACGGTATTCTGTGCGAGGGGTACGGTAGGTGTCCAGACTGCGCCATCACAAGGAGTGGATGCGGGTGTACAAACGGAAACAGAACGAGACAGAAGAACGAGATATCAGGTTTCTGGTTTTTTTTTTACATTTAATAATATTGCTAATTGGTAAAGCTATTGGCTGGCAAATCCAATTTCTCCAAAGAAATTGAATTGAAAAAGCCGATATGCAATGAAAAAAAATTTCGTTAAAAATTGTGAAGGGCACATGCAGTTAGGCACGTTCTCCAGGTGGCTGGACGTCGACACGTGCAGTTTCCTGAAGAGGATCGGCGACGGCCACGGAACATCATGACAAGCAGCGAAGAGGGAGACAATGAAGAAGAGGACTGGGAGTATCCAAGATGCGGAGTGAACTGGAGCAACAGGGCGTATGTCAATTATATATTTCATGAATAATAAGATATTTTAATCTTTTTCGGAGGAAATATTTCAACAGTTCAGCAAATCTATCAATCAGAACCATTTTTCACGAGAGGAAACTCTGTGTAGTTTGTAATGTTTGTTTGATTGATAACACTGAATTGTAGTAAAGTTATAAAATAGTTGTCAAAATATATCGCAGCTTTTGCAGCAATGATCCGAGACGGCGGCCTCCGCAACACCGACAACCATCCACCGACTCGGACTGGCATGAAAGTGGTGCTGGCCGGCCTCCCCGTGTTCGCCTCTCGCCCTCTCTCTTCCGCCCTTCCGTTTCACCCGTTCGCATTCCGCCAGCCAGCTGGACGACGATGCAAGATCCGATGCGAGGCGGCCGCCGCGGAGATCGATTCGAGCATCATGAAGAAGAGCCAGAGAGAGCTACTCGGTTTGTTGGAACTTCTTGGTCTCTCACAAAGCCACGAGTATAGTGCTTAAGTACACTTTTCCATTTCACCGATGATATGTAGAGATTTTATTTTATAATACACTCTTCCTTATTGGAATGTATGAGGTCTGTCGCCGAATGCCCGGAACTATTTTTAAAAAAAAAATAGTATTTCACTTGGTACCACCCCCCCCCCCCCCCCGGATTTGGCCAGCTGACCGTTTGTAATCCCCCGGCCCAAGTCTAGAGGCAGGCACTATTTCAGCACGGTGCCCAAAGTGAATGGTCCATTTCAAGTGCGCCCCCTCCATGTCGCCCTGACGTTTCGCGAGAAGCACGTGAGATTGTGCGGCGGACAAGCGAGAACATTCGCGAAGAGTTGGCGCCGGCGCCGAGAATCAGACGGATTTATCCGGCACCGCGGCCAGCTTCAGCTTCTGGCGCCGCTGCGACTGTCAGGGACCGGCCGCCAGTCACAATCGCAGCTGAGACTGCAGCGAGGGCTGAGCAGAGGCAGAGACGGACAGAGAGCAGTGGTAGGCTATTCACTCGCAATAGAACGTAAAGTCGGAGATGCTCGTTTTCGTATGTAATTTGTTCAGGCAGCTTAAATTCGTATTTGCTTCTCACATAACAATAGTAGATTGGTTTGAGATATCCTTCTAGACATTGTGGGTCGACGTAGTGGTGGAAGAGAGAACAAAAGCTAGAGATGGAAGGCAGGGAAATGAAGCGCTTCAAAGCTTTGATCACATCAATGTTTTAGTGCCACCGCGGTCATCGAGTGCCCAGGCACGCGCTGCGCCTCCGTCTCGAGCCGCAACGCGTCCAACTCGAGACGCGTCGCGGTCGCCATCGATCCCTTCCATCCCTGTACGCCGACAGCCAGCAGCACAAGAGAGGAGAGCTCGGCCTCCGTCGAAGTCTCGCTTTGACAAGCCAATCACGAACGTTGAAGACATCAAACACAAGCGACCATTGCCCGGGTCACACAGGTCTGATTTTACTATTTTAATTGGTGTCTACTTTCATAGATCAGCCAAAAAAATGACTTTTGGAACCATTCGTTTTTCTCACGCGCAACTATTCTATGTCACCGTGAGGACATGAGGATAGAACCTTGCTAAACGGATAGTAAGCTACAAGAATATCACATTAAACATAACGTTGTTGTTTTCCAGACTTTTTCTAGTGGTTTTCATGTCCTGTTTCTTGTAATCCTATTCCATGGAGAAGTAGACTTCTGTAGCAGTCTGGGGATGGAAATTGTTCGCGGCTTGATTTCGATTGGTTGACTAATCGCGTACGTGTAATTACTAGTGGCTCTGCTCTCTTTCTTATAAGCTTCCAGGTACGCATGATTGCGTGCACGCTTACTGAAGACTCATTAGTGGGGAAAGCGTTGGAGGGGAGGGAAGAAAGCAAAGGAGAGAGAGAGAGAGAGAGAGAGAGAAAAAGAGAGAGGGAGAAAGAGAAAGAACGAGAGTGAGAGAGAGAGAAGGTACAGAGTGTTCGAGATGAAGATTAATGTAGGGGGAGACAAGGTTCCGCAGATTGAGTGGAGGTAATAAGTGATTTGTGCGAGAGTGTGTGTGTATGTAGAAGAGAGAGAGAGAGAGGTGGGGACCAGTATGAGAGAGAAGGAGAGAAGGCCAGTATTAAAGAGTGAGTGAGAGGGAGCGGAGGCCAGTATGAGAGACGTGAGGTTGTCCAAGGGAGAAAGCGTATTTGTAGCTGATGAGTGCAAAGAGATCTCAAGTGGGATATGAAGCTTTTGAGCATTATTAGCTGGAGAAGATGCATGAAAGTTTCCATTTCGAGGGATCTAATTGTAAGCATGCAATATCCTTATTTTCATTAAAAAAATTTGCACCATGGTAAATTCTCCAGACATCCTGTGACATCTTGAGCTAAAAATATTGACTTTTGGTCAAGCAGTTCTTATATTCAAATATATGACAAGATTTTATCAGATATATTTTCTTCAGTCAACACTTTGAACAATAGACAGTGGTACCATTACTTTAGAAAAAAATTTATTTGGCTGAATTATTACAACTATTAAAACTGTTATGTCTTGCATTTTTCTTTATGGTTTTTTAGCCGCGCCTTCTCTGGTGCCGCGGTGAAGGATGCAATGAGCACTTGTGCTCCAGTAACTGGAGCCGCGACTCGTGACATGACAGCGACGCGTCCCGGAGGAACGCGCAGACGCAGCGCGTCAGCAGGCGCGAACGCTCGTCGCAAGCCAGTGCTGCCGTCCTTTGTTTCCACGACCGCGGTAGGTTGCGATTGTCAGCGTCTTTCTTGAGTACTTTTGTGAAATAAAAAAAGCTAATGCTAATTCTTTTAAAAAATAATTCTGGGATGTATTTTATTCTTCTCTGCATTGATATCTGAACTTGATATCATAAAAAAGAAATAAAAATGGTAATCGAAAATCTTTCCTACTTTTTGTTGGCATTGGTGCAAGGGCCCATAGATTTTGGAAATACCGAAAATCACTACACGACGCGGCCCGATGTTATAGGGCTCTTCAATTTTGGACAAATTTTTATGCTTTTAATATATTAAGAAATGTGTGGAATACTTTTAGAATTTATAATTTATAATACAGTTAATGATATAAAAAGATTTGATTAAGCCTCACGGCGTGAGCCACTCCTTGGGTGCGAATCAGCAACAACTCCTCTCCTATCTCAAGTCGAGCCTATCCGGCTGCCACGAACCGGTTGCCTCCTTTCTGGCGCGCGAGGCGAGCGCGAGGGCTCGCACTGTGAGACTTCCATTTTATTCTCTGTTTATATTTACAAAGCAAGATTGCGTTTTTAACCTTTTCTTAACGATAATCATACTTAATAGGAATTGCATGAATCTGAATTTCGCAGTGGAACACTCCATTCTAAACTATTTCGGCTTTATTTTCTTTTTATTCTCAAAAATATGTAGTAAATGATAAAAGTGATTAGTCCTCTGTCGCCTAAATTAATAAGGAATAGCTAGTATAAAATAATACTTTTAGGATATGCCGCTCTTGGTGCGTCTGATGAGTTACCTGAATCGTAAACGAGAAGAGCTGGCTGACCGGTTATTTCCTATTTTTTTCTTTTATTATCTTTACGTTCCAATTTTGCTAAGAACCGACTCTGTTCTATTGCGGAGGAGTTTATAGCTTCCTCTCACAATCAGGAAATGTTCAAGAAATTTCAAACTACATACTTGCTTAATTTATTCCTCATTCCTATTCACCGCGTTGCCATTTCCCATGCTTAAAATCCATCTTTATTTTTCTTTACAGTCAAGCATCTTTGATCATGGACGGCCGACAGGCGGAAGATGACGTGGAAGAAAAATGTGCAGTACAAGCACATCTCAACGACATGGACCATCTCATCGCTCAGGTCAGGAGAGGGCCGTGAATTGGACGTCATCATTTTAAATATTTATTTTAAAAAATTACGATTAGTAATAAAACTAGTTCATTGTCTTTGACAAAATACAGGATCATTATCAGTTAATTTTTTTAGCGGTATAAATAAAATAATAACAATATACACAGTAATCGCGGATAGCTTTGTTGGTATTTTCTCATAAATACAGTATATTGCTAGTGTGTTAATTTACATCATAACGAATTTTCATTAAAACTTGAGTAACCATTATTTGTATAAAAATAAACATAAAGTATTCCGCACAATTCCAGCTGACCTCCCTGTGCACTTCACGACAGCTTCTTCGCTCGCACGTTCTCACCCAACTCCGCACCCTTCATCGAGAACTTCAGACAGCACCTCCAGCACCCGGCAGAGCACCCCTTGAGGATGGAGAAGGGGAGGAGAGGGAGGAGAGTCTCTGAGGGAAGTAGGGGGACGGACCCATGGAGTACAACAGGAAGTCCATTTCTATTAACCACACTGTCTTCGTGGATGGACTCGCCCTTTCTATAAAATACTCACATGTCTTTCATATTTGTTCTGTATAATATAGAGCTTTTTAAAGATTTAGATCAGTTTGTTTTTCCGTTCATATATGATTGAAAATAGTTGCTCGCCAGGCGATATCTCCTGTATCTCAGCCACTGCATTTAATGCCAGCTTTTCTACTCATATCGCACTGCCAATCAATATCTTCTTTGAACTTCTCACTTCACTGCCGAAGTCTCACGCTCTTCAAACTGCTCGGACACTAGAATACTCAGGCTGTGCTGTAATACTCGAATTGGTTTCCTGTCTTTGTCGAACTCGTTTGTGTTAATCGTGCTTGGCGTGCTTGAATAAAGAGGTCTTGTAAGAACGAAAGAAAACAGTCGTGGTATTTCTACTCCACGCCAAATATTTTTCATTTTGTCCCGGCATTGCCAACAGAAGGCTACGAGAGAGGCTTTACTTTTAATGCTCTGAAATGTCTTTGCAACTGTTATGTAAAACATAATTTATCGGCATGAGTGTCGTCGTTCGTGTAGATACTCTAGGTAGATCATTCCTGCTTTGCCTTCTTTCCCGTCTCGCTATTCTCTATCGTTACTTTTTTCTATTCACTCTTCATTGGATTATGCGAATGAGAATGCATCATAATGGTGGGGAATGCTTATGAAAAGCTGTGAAGAAAATTTATTGTCGCTTTTCAGGTCTAAGTTTAACTGCTTTTGCTTCTACTTCTTCTAGCGTCATGCAAGGTATGTCTTTCAGCAGATCACAGCTTATAATTAGCCTTGTTCTAACGATATGGAGAGTAAGCTATCACTGATTCATCTATGTTTGTAAATTATCTACGAATATTTCTTTTATAGTTCTCTTTTTTATTCACGATTACTATTGATTATGACGGGACGATGCCGTTGCAGATATCTCCAAACGCACGGATACCATTTACCTCCAAGTGAGCAATTCAACGTTCACGCCAGCTCGCTCGCCGACTGTCACAATTGCAGGCCTTCGATGGTTAGCCAATCTGTTTGGCTACGTTTTGAAAGAGCGGAGTGATAAGATTTTAGCATTGCAAAATAATTTCAGTATAAAAAACTACCATTTAGTGGCTTGAACGGAAATAAACTAGTCGATGGCTTCTTACCGCCGTTTCAAGGTCGATCTTTTTCCCTCATTTGTTTTGGATTGACCATGAGTATTTTTGCACAGGGTGAAAATTAAGGAAAGAAACGATCTGAGGGGTATGCCACTGGTCCTACTGTTACGGAAGTGGATGTGGTGGCAGTTGGGTTCTGAATTTTGCCTGTGGCTAAAGACTAGCCTACTTGCCAATAAAAAGTTTTCTTTCTCACGGCGGGATTGAATAATGGGAGGGAGAAGGTAGTTTTCCTGGTTGCATTGTCAGGGAGGTTATAGCTACTAGCACAGTCTATGGAGCGGCAAAAATATCCCGAGTAAAGTAGTGCTGAACTTTTTCGAGGTTGCGGGTATCCCGTTTGACGCGTGGCTAGAGCCATATTCGCAAGAAAGGAGCAATGAGGAGCGAAAGAGAATTTGGAATCAATGATGATGCTTGGTTAGTAGCATAGTCTGCAATGTTAAGAGGGGCGCCATGGAGGGAGTATTGACGCTTAGCGTTGGTGGATCCTAGATGAAGAATATAACATTTGTAACTGGCAAGAGGGAGCTCCCATCTATCGGCCCAGACCGAACCTTCAACGACTTCAAGTCCCCGGTGTCGAACATGACGGATGTCGCTCTCATTGTCGAAGGCACGCGGCTATTTGTCGGCAAGCAGGTATTACTTGCTTGGGAACATCTTCTTCAGAATTACTTTTTGAAATGCTAAATCCTATCTCCAGAATCGAGTAAATTCTAGTGTCGGAGGCATAGGAAACCTGGTGGGAGGAAGAAACAATCGGGGCAAAGATTCTCGTTGATTGGTTTTGATGGTGCACCGGAAGAGCGTTTTCTACAGTATCCAAATAAGAAATATAAACAGCTGGCTAAATACTGGTTTTCATAAAGCGGGACTACCTCCAATCACTCTTTTAGGCCAAACTTCTTATGCGAATATGAAGGAAGAAGTTTTTTTCGCAGGAAACCTTCTTCAAGCGCTATTCAGAAATCTACATTTGTTAGGTTATCAGATTTCTTCCACGATTACTCACTTTCCTATACCACCGACACTCGCATTTACTCGTGTCTGGAGATAGTTTTTAATATTTCAAAACTCTTCCCCCGAGGTTTCTACATAATTTTAGGTATAGAGATAGAGGAGACATCAGAAAAAGTTAGACAATGTAAGAACTTGAGAGAGGTTAGATACACGTGCTGCTTGATATCAAATAATACACTCCTAAATGAAGTCACTGTGTGCTGCCATGAAGTCATGGCTTAATTTATGATTTGGCACTCTTTCGTCTGATACTTCTTTTTATCATTGGGATCGACAGTGCCTTTTTTGTCCAGTTCCTCGCAACCGTCTCGCCTATCTTCTATTCGATGTTCTTCTCGGAATTCTGCGAGAAGCAAAAGACTGAAATCCCATTGGAGGATATTGTTCTTGACGAGTTCCTTGAGCTGCTCCACATGGTGTACGCACCTCAAAGACCTGTAACAAGTTAACCGACCATTTGTTTTAATCAATTTGATTGTATTAAATGACATAATTAGTAAAATATATTCATTTGCATTGTAATATTGAATGCGACTTTAAATATTATTTCAAAGTAATTATTAGTGGAGGAAAAAAGATTGAATGTTCGCTCTGGCGAAAGAAGATCCTATTTCTCTGCTTATTTCGCGTCGTTCAAGTTCATTTAAGGTTAAGCCTAATTAAGGTGAGAACGTAGAGTGTCTTCTCAAACTGTCCGATCTCTATGACATACAATTCGTTGCGCTCGCTTGCCTCGACTTCCTTTGTGGACCGGAGAGTCGCTTAATTTCACTCGCAAAGAAGCTCCGCATGCTCGATGTCTACCACATCAAAGGCATTAAGGTGGGAATAGCATTTGGCACTCGCCTGAACAGAAAATTGTGGAAGTTCAAAAGTTTAATGTAACTAATGTTTCACCACTCAATATTTTACTTTAAACTAATGGATAAACGGATAGAAATGAGACACTTCAGGTCCTACCCGTAGCATATAGACGAAAACTTTTGAGTAATGTGATCCTCATCACTGATTTTTCTGCTTCTATGTTCAGGCAATCAAAACGATGAAATAAACTTGCTCTCCCTAGAAGTTCTGTTATCTCGCGATCAATACGGCACACGAAGGCAGAGCAGTTATGGCCACCAGTGAGTACGAAGAATTCTCTACCGAGACGAAGGCAGCGATCCTCGGGAGAATTGTTCAGCTCGGATAGGAGGGTTTTTCGTCCTCTTTTGTGAGAGCCTCTTTCTCTCTCTCTCTCACTCTCCCACTCTCTCTCTCTCTCTCTATCACAGTCTCTTTCTTTCTCTATCTATCTCCCCTTAATCTACATTATTCTCCAGTCGCCATTTCCATGCACGTGCTCTTCTTCCCTCATGGGTGTACTGTAGCGTACTTTCATGTTTACGCGCCAATTTAAAATATCGTCTTGCGTTCATGATCAACATCTCGCGTCTTGCATATCATTGCGTTGTACTTTGCTCACTTTCCTCCTCTTCTTATTACGCTCTATTGAAACGAAGTCGAATATGACTGAGATTTTTCTGTATTCAGCCCAAGTGTCTGTATTTTTTCTGTCATAAAGTATTTTTCGAGACTTTCAGATTTGTATTCAAAATTCTCTCGCGGTCTTTGTACAATATTGATTGCGATAAAGAATTTCTTACAGAAAGAAGTGAAAATAAACGTTCGTGGTCTTCCGCCTCTCGTGAATCCACTCTGAATATTGGTATTGTCTTATTGCGTCTACTCTTGCCGGTAGCATAGGAATCTTCTTCTTCCGGTAATACTGACGGTGAAATTAATTGTGGATGGAGCTATTGGGGGACTGATGGTTGGTGCTCGGTAGTTCACACGCCTTTATCAGTGATATAGTGTCTGCCCATCTATCTCTCCATGTTTCTATTTCTCTGTCCCTTTCTTTCTCATATAGGATATTAAAAGAGGAAAAAGATTTTTCATCAGAGAGGCGTTGTCTGTGAATCTATCCCTTTTATATATGTATCTGTATCTATATTTCCCTTTCTCTCTCCTTCTCTCTGTCTATCTCTCTTTCCCTCTCTCTTTATCTCTCTCTCTCTCTTAACGAGTAGACACTTGGAAATTGTTCTATGACTCCAGTGAAACCTCTTTATCCCAATTTTGAACCTTTATCCTAATTTTCCCTCTTTTTGTAAATAGAAGTTTAATCTCTGCACAGAAATAATCCTCACAATCTCGATCAGGAGTAATCGCTCCCTCTTCAACTTCTCTTCCAGACTGTGCATTGAATTCTTCTTCGTCGTCCTCCAATCCAACTACGTCGACTTCCTCCTCCTCATCTCTTCTTCTTTTAAGGACAGCATTCTCTGCTAGCGCAACAGCATCACGCACGAGCTTACATTGAGTCTTATCTGTATTAATAACTGAAATTGACATAATAGCATTTAAAAATCATAATCGAAAGCTTTGAGAGTTATGAGAGTTTACCGTTTTCACAGTTGAGTTTGTCTCAAACTGATTTCTTCCTGAATTTATCATAATTACCCTGTTGTAGTTTCCTCTAATGAAAATTCATCTTTTTCTTACAGCCAAGTCTCATTGATCATTGACAATCGAAATATGGAAGATGACAAAGAGAAATGCGCAACACAGAGCGAAATGGACCATCTCATCTCTCAGGTTGGGGGAGTGCCGTCAATTGGGCCTTATGCAAACATTTATTATATTAAAATAAACGTTAAATATTCTGTACAATTTCAGAAGAATTCTTTGAGCACGTCACGCCAGCTTCTTCACATGTACGACTTCGCACTCCCCGTGCCAAACTTCACGGATGTCGCTCTCGTTGTCGGTGGTAAGCGGCTGTTTGTCGGCAAGCGGGTATAACGACTTTTTTTCATTTTCTCTCATATTCTACGTTGTTCCTATTGCCTTCATAATACGCCAAAAACATATTACTTGCGAGAGAAGTGCTCTTTCAGAATTAAGTCTAGAAATAATAAG
This sequence comes from Allodiplogaster sudhausi, assembly GCA_945643635.1. NCBI lineage: Eukaryota > Metazoa > Nematoda > Chromadorea > Rhabditida > Diplogasteridae > Allodiplogaster > Allodiplogaster sudhausi. The sequence continues at coordinate 405,758 of CALZFC010000277.1, read as the reverse complement.
AAACTACTATCACTCATCCTCCCTCTAAGTAAATTTACATTGATATTTGTAAATACGTTTCCGCTTGTCAATCTGAAGTACTCTCTCCTTCTCATTCTAACTAAGTTTCGTGAACGAGGTAATAAATGCTTTAATTATTTGAAAAAAATTGGACGAATAATTATTCGTCCAATTTGATCAATGTACGAAAGATCATGGCCGAAAGATCAGGACACCAATCAGCCGTGGAATCGTTAGTACCTCATTTTCTTTGTTCAGCACCTCTCGAACTTCTCGCCTGTCTTCTATTCGTTGTTCTTCCCGGACTCTGGTGAGAACGTGAGTGAGATTCAGCTGGAGGGCATCGTTCTCGACGAGTTCCTTGAGCTGCTGCACGTTGTATACGCTCATAGGACTGTGACGAGTTAGCCATCTATTGTTTTTATAAATTTCATTGAATTAAATATATGATTGAAATATTATTCTTTGCATAAAAAAACTATTTCAAAAATCAGTTCAAAATAATGATTACTGGTGAAGAATAAATATTACATGAAATTTCTCTGCTTCTTTCACCTACTTCAAATTCCATTTAAGTTTAAGCATAATTAAGGCGAGAACGTAGAGTGTCTTCTCAAGCTGGCCAATCGCTGTGCCATGCAATTCGTTCTGCGCGCGTGCGTCGACTTCCTGTGCGGGCCGGAGAGTCGCCAGATTCCACTCACGAAGAAACTCCGCATGCTCGATCTCTACTACGTCGACGGCGTTAAGGTGGGTACTGTATTTGGCACTCGCCTGCAGAGATGCATGTTGGCCCAAATTGTTTGGGTCGGGCCGGAGTTTTCTGGCCCTTGAATGTTGGGTGGCATCTTATAGACGACGGCGTTTGAGTTCTCTAGTCCTTATCGCTGCCGTTTGTGCATCTCTATTAGGGAAAGCAGAACGATGGATCAAACTTGTTTCCCCTAGAATTTCTGCCTTATCGCGATCAACACGGCGAACGAAGGCAAAGCAGTCGTGGCCACCTATGAGTACGAAGAATTCTCGCACCTGACAAAGTGCGTGCTGCTCGAGAGGATTATCCAGCTCGGATAGGAGGACTTTTTCGTCCATGTCTGTGAGAGCCCCTTTCTCTCTCTCTCTCTCTCTCTCTCTCTCTCTCTCTCTTTTTCTTTTCCACTTTCTCAATCTCTCTCTCTCTCTCCTCTCTGCCTCGGTCTCTCTAGCCGTCTCTGTCTCGTTGTCTCACTGTCCTCGCCAATCTTACTCTTGTTATGCTTGTTTTAATTTGTCTGCTTCCTTGCATTCCCAGTCTTGGGCCTTCCTTGCAATATCATTGTAATCAACCACTTGTTGCTCTCTGTTTACATAGTGGCCCGCCACTCTTTTCCACCTCACTGTCGATCTTCATGTTTATACTCGTTTTCCATACTGTTTTCGATAAAGATTTTTTTACAGAAAGAATTAAAAAGAAACATTCGTGGTCTTTCATGTTTCGGGAATTCACGCTGAATATTGGTGTTTTTCTCTCTTTCGCCTTCCCATGCTGGTAGCGGGGGAAGCTTCTTCCACTGGTGCTACTGATTGTAAAATTGATTGTGGATGGAGCTACGAGGGGCTGATGGTTGGTGCTCTGGGGTTCACACGCCTTTATCAGAGAGGCAGTGTCTATCAATCTATCTCTCCCTTTTCTATTTCTCTCTCTCCCTCTCTTTCTTTCTTATTTAGAATATTAAAAGGGGGAAAAATAGTTTTTTTTTGTCAATGAGCGTAATCTGTGAAGCTTTCCTTTTTTTATATGTATCTCTCTCTTTATATTTCCCTCTATCTCTCTCTCTCTCTCTCTCTCTCTTTCTCTCTCTCTCTCTCTCTCTCTCTCTGTCTATCTGTCTCTCATACTCTTTTTCGGTATCAGTGTATTTCTCATCTCAGCGATTGGTGCTACATGCGTGGCAATCCAATATGTGCTTTTCTTATTTTGTAAGCTGAGACCGTGAAGCGTTAATTGTAGCGGAAGAGGGTTAGTGGAAGAAATATAGCAATTGATGGAGATAAAAGATTCTACTAGAGACGGAGCAAGGTATTACGAGAGGCGTAGGGAGAGAGAGAGAGAGAGAGAGAGAGAGGGGGTGAGAGAGGGAGAGGGTGAGAGAGAGAGAAGGTGAGGCGAGAAGCGAGCAGACAGTGAGAGGGATGTGACACGAGGCCGCCGCAGAATAATGCCAAGGAATGAAGGGAGAACGAGGAAATGCTGGGTTGTCAATATGGCAAAATAGATAAAAACAAATAAGGGAGAGTTGGCAGTAAGACAAATATGTGAGAGAGCTTGTGAAAGTCGCGAGACCAGGAGGCGATAATGGTAGAGAGGAGAGACGAGAGAAGCAGGCCTAGGGAGAGTGGGAGAGAGAGAGAGAGAGATAAGAGAGAGAGAGAAAGAGAGAGCGAGAGGAGCGGCAGAGACAAAAAGGACAGGTGACAGGAAAATATATCTATAGCCGAAACGTATGCCTGCTTTCTTTTGCACCCCAACATTAATATTTAAAAAAAAAAGTGCCTGCAGGCCGGGTGAATAGATAAGTAGCTATTTTCAACATTGCCTGGCATTACTCACAGGTTATAATATAAATAGACGAAGTATTGGATGCCACGATTAAAATGTGTTCCTGTGGTCCGTTTCATTGCTCGTAATTTAACCTTGCCTCTAAAATGGGTGCCGACTTTTCTCTCTTCGTACCGTTCTAAAACACGGTCCTAGGCGAAGTCGCACCCAAAATATTTGACCGCTGCGAAAATTTCTACTCTTTTTTTATTATTTTAGATTCTTTTGCGTTTCCTAGCCTTAGATAGTGAACTAATAGCGCACGAATGAAAATGAGTCATTTGTGTATAAGTTCGTTCTTTGTACTGCCAGATTGAACACGAGCCACAAACTTATCTATTTTCTTTTTTCCTGATCTTTCAGCTTCCTGTCTCGGGCTTCTCTGTTTGTCTATTCTGCATACTTTTTCTCCGCCATGAAACCTTGTCCTTTTTTTACGAATATTCTGCGTCTAACATGAATTCCCTGTGGGGATTCATGATCAAATTTGTGTATTCCTTCTTCGGCGATCGTTCATGCTATACTAAATTTACTCTCTTTTCAGTTGCCTTTTTTTTATTGTCTATCATGCCGCTTCATTCCCTAATGCTAATTGCGTTCAGTGACATTTTACGGAGATTCGAATGAAGATCCCGATGAACTAATTGAATATTTCTATATCGCCCACACGACCATTTCCCGTTTTGGCATAGCGGAAAACAAGGATTTATCGCTGCTTTATGACATATTCGCCTTCAGATTCGCGTTTGTCATTCACATATTTATTGTTTATTTCGCCTCTCCATTGCTTCCTTGATTTCTTTCTTTCTCTTATTCTCATCATTTTCTTCCTCTTTTCGAACTCTCCTCTCTCTCTCTCTCTCTCTCTCTCTCTCTCTCTTTCTCTCCTTTCTTTCTCTGTGACTTAAACTGCAACGTCTCCTCACGCCTTCCCCTCGCATTTATGGCTCTCTGAATCGATTTAGATTTTATGGACTTCCATGCGCTGGTTTGATTTGGGAAAGACCATTAATCAGCCGGTCGTAGGCTTCAAAGCTTAGAATCCATATAAACTTTTTTTATAAACGCTTCCCTGTAACTAGAAAAAACTTCGTCATTTATTCGATTTAATGTCTGACGGTATATTTCGGACCTAATTTATTTGAAGTAAATTAGTAGAATTGAAATGTCTTTTTAAAAGGTATTTATTTCAGGTACGCATGAGCGCGCCAAACTGCAGCGATGGGCCATCGGATGACAAGGGATTACGGCTTCCAGCACTCGAGGGATTCGAGGTTGGCAGAGGAAGAGAGAGAGAGAGAGAGAGAGAGAAGAGAGAGAGAGAGAAGAGAGAGAGAGAAGAGAGAGGGGGAGAGAGAGAGAAGAACATTGAGAGATAAGAAGAGACGTAGAGAGAAACGAAATATATAAAGTAAACAAATAACAAGTGCTTGTACTATTTTTCTGATGAATGTCGTGCTGTTTAGTATTTCCCCGATAATCTTAACTTCCTTTGAAAAAAACTATCGCTCTGTTTATTAGGATTAGTATGTAATAGAATACGGAAGTTTACAAAATCTTTCGTTCTCTTATTAAAGTTGTTTGGTTAGATCCGGAAGCAGACTCGAAAATATCTAGAATCGAAACAAAGTTGACCATGTATGATTTATAATAACAATGTGCGCAGAAGAAGTCGGTAAAAAAAATCCTTTATAAAGTGTGATTTTTTTTTTCTCCTTTTCAATCAGATATCCATAGTAGCTGTTGTTGGTTTAGTTTTGCTTATTCCTAGCGCCTTTCTAAAGGACCTTTAACTCTGGCCGACCTTATATATGAATCTCTGGAGAAAGAAAGGTCTTCTCCAATCTAATCCTCCTTTTGAGTGGCAAAACTGCCTGTTGTGCTGGAGAGTCTTATTGTCTGGAAACTTTTCCGAGACTCCAGTGAAACCTCGTTATCCCTCTTTTGACCCTTCATCCTAGTTTGACTTTTTTTAACAGAACTTTAATCTCTGCCCTTCAATCTCCTTGACATGTTCAGTGTTTGTGCCATCTTTGTGAGCCTCCTGGGGGATCTTTTTTTTTTTGCCCTCTGCTACTTGAGGGATTGGAGAATAGCAGCGGTTAGCCTTTCCCTTTTACGCATCGTCAAACAGTAGTAGGACGTGAGAGAGGGGAGCATGAGTGGCTTCGAGTAGAGGTAGAGAAAGTAGGAGAGGGTGAGAGAAAGATAGAGAGGGGGAGAAAAAGTAAAGAGCAAAGCGGGAGAAGAGTGTGTGAGAGAGAAGAGAGCGGGAGAAGAGAGTTAGTGAGAGATATGTGGAGAAGAGCTCATGCAAGCGAAAGTTGAGAAGGGAGCAGCTGGAAAAGAGTATGAGTTGCTGACCGTGAGAGAATTAGAAGAAAAGAGAGGATGGGATACATGGAAGAGAAATGAGAAGGATAGTCTGGAGGCTTGGTGAGAAGAAGTGAGAGAGAGAGAGAGAGAGAGAGTGATAGAGTAGGTAGGAGATAGAGAGAAATGTGGAGAGAGCTAGAGCCGAAGCAGGCGCTAGTTTCTCCTAGCAAGCATGCGAAAGTTGAAGAAGAGTAGAGTCGCCGCCGTCTTTTCTTTATTTGCTCACTGCCCAGAAGAATTGTCCAGCAAGCCTTTTGTGGAAGTGCAGAAGGAGAGAAGTGAAATATCCCCCCTTGGCTGCTTCAACCCTTTCATTTTCTATCACTCTTTCCTTTACTCTCTCTCTCTCTTTCCTTCTCTCTCTCTCTTTCATTTCTCTCTCCCTCTCTCCCCTCTAGATCACTCCAACAAGAATTAGTTAGTTATCTATTTCGTCCTGCAAACATGCTCCTGCCTCACTTGCCGCAACTCCACTTAGTGATATCTTCTTTTCATCTCGTATCGCTGTTCACTTGAACTCCTGCCGCACCATGTGTTGAAGCCCACAGAGGCGAGTATTAGTAAAGGGAAGAAATATTTGGACCTCACTCAGGGCACCATGGGCACCACTATGGCGCCAGTTTGAACCCGCTCGCTCTGTTCGGGCTGGCCCCCGTTCTTGGCAAAATGCCAAGAACGGGCAAGGTTGGCAATCTGCCATCTTGGTGTGGCCGAAAGGGGCAGAGCTACGCAATTACATGGGTCAACACATCGTGTGCCGTAACTTGCGTATAATCTTAATCGTTGCAGCCATTCTCTCTTTCATCTCTTTCTTTCTCTCGTCTCTCGACTCTCTTTCCTTCTCTCTCGCATTCCTTCTAAAAAGATAGAGCAAGACCAGCATTCTGATTGATTCATTCTCAAACGTGATCCTTTCTCTGCGCTCCATGCAAGAGGCAGCTAAGCTGAAGAGAACTAACAAGCTGCTTTCAGCGAGAGTCCAGATATTTAGAGCGGCCATACATACTTTCCTTCTGGTTTGTTAATGTTGAACGCATCTCTTCTCGTACTTTCTCTCTCTCTCTCTCTCTCTCTCTCTCTCTCTCTCTCGACTCTCTCTCTCTCGACTCTCTCTCTCTCGACTCTCTCTCTCTCTACCTCTCTCACTCGCTCTCTCTACTTCTCTTTCTCCCTCCCTTCTTCTCCGAAACGTTCTCTTTCTGCCCTTTCTCTCTCTCGACTCTCTCTCTCAATCTCTCTCTCTCTCTCCCTCTCTAAACTTGTCTCTCTCTTCCTCCCTTCTTCTCCGAAACGTTCTCTTTCTGCCCTTTCTCTCTCTCGACTCTCTCTCTCTCTCTCTCTCTAAACTTGTCTCTCTTCCTCCCTTCTTCTCCGAAACGCTCTCTTTCTGCCCTTTGTGATATGTCATGGGTAAACATTAAGAGAGCCAATCTGAGAGACTCGACCATGCCCCCATTTTAAGAGGACAGGGAACAAAAGTACCCTTTGATCCTAATTTCCTTAATAGAGCGTGTGTAGGACCTAAATGGCTTCCCAAAACCGTTTTCAGAAAAAATTTTTCTCAAGTATGTCTACAGTATACCCTGATATACCAAAAATATTCAAATGAGCGGCCTCCGGGGCACCGTGCAAGCGCATTCATCGATCCATAACTTCGCTCAATGTTAAAATTACAAAACCGTTAACATATCACCTAAGAGCTCTCACGGAGATCTTCAAATGTTACATACATACTTTTAATGAAAAGTTTCGATTTATATGGGAAATTTCGTTCTGTACAACTAGAAGGCTTAAAAAACTACTTTAAAAACATTTTCGCCTGTCGAAACATAAATCATAAGAAAGAGGATGAAATTTGGTACAAGATGAATCCCTTTCAATGGAATTCCATGCATACGATCTTTTGTTATGAGCCATAAGAGTAGGATAACAAGGCCTCATGGAAAAGGTGTAGAAAAAAGGATTGGAATATTCTAATTCGAATAACCTAAAATGTGAATTCTTGGGCGAAATGACAGCGACGATACTGGCAGTACTTTTATGATTTATAACAAAAGATCGTATGCATGGAATTCCATTGAAAGGGGTTCATCTTGTAGCAAATTTCATCCTCTTTCTTATGATGTATGTTTGGACAGGCGAAAATGTTATTAAAGTAGTTTTTAAGCCTTCTAATTGTACAGAACGAAATTTCCCATATAAAACGAAAATTTACAATAAAAGTATGTATGTAACATTTGAAGATCTCCGTGAGAACTCTTAGATGATATGCTAACGATTTTGTAATATTAACATTGAGCGCAGTTATGGATCGATGAATGCGCTTGCACGATGCCTCGGAGGCCGAAAATGCGCCATTTCGGCCGACTCGCTCGCATTTATAACGTGCTACCGTAAAAAGTGGTCGGACTTCCACTTTAGCAATAATTGTTTTAGAGGTAAGAAATCACGCTCTTTCACGTGGAGTACTCCGTTTTTTAACATGGGGCGGTCCCGATGCCCGAAATGGACCCCTCAAAACACATTTTCGCCAAAATGACCCCTATAATGAAGATTTTAGAAAACAGTTACTGAAGCCGTTTTATGCCCCATCAGACAAGGAATCGAACAAATGTTTCAAAATTGAGAGAGAAAAATTTTTTTCTGAAAACGCTTTTGGGAAGCCATTTAGGTTCTACACACGTTATATTAAGGAAATTAGGATCAAAATGTACTTTTGTTCCCTGCCCCGTGATGGTCGAGTCTCTCAGACAGGCTCTCTTAAGCGCAACTGTCCACGCGCCCCTTTTTTATGCCTTCGTCACTCCTTCTGACGAAATGAATGGCTTACTCTGCTTAATTTATCTGTTTTCCCTACGAGATTATTTCCCTATCTTTTTTCTCTTATCCAGAAGGCATTAATGTTCGCCGATCTTTATTTGTTTTCCTCCAATTTTTTTATGCTGGAGCTTTCACATAGTTCCTGAATTTCTAGGCTCTTTCTTCAAGCATCAATATTATCCATGTGACTTGGAAAACAAACTGTTGATTTTGTCAATGGAACTGCTAGCACTTATGTCACCAAACTTTTTTTAATTTAAATTTAAAAACTGACAAAATATGGTTCCCGAGCATAAAGAAACGTAGCTCGCTTTTCACAATCATTCTGCCCGCATGAAATGGGGAAAGAAACGCTGAACGAATTGATCGATAGGTGGTTGTCGGCGCATGGGCGAGCCGTAAGCATGCTATTCACTGGGCTGCTCTTTCTCTGGACCCTCTCACTCTCTCCTTCTCTCTCTCTCTCGTGTTCTCTCTCTCTCTCGTTCTCTCTCTCTCATTCTCACTCTTCTGTCTCTCCCTCTCCTCGCTCCATTGTTGTCTCCTTGCTCTCTCAACTCCTTTTCTTTCCTATTCCTTTCCCTTTCGCTCGAATCAGAGTATTACTTGTATCTCTCGCTAGCACCATTTCCCCTCTTGTAGTTATCTCCATGTACGCACTTATTCATTCTCTTGCGACTTGTTCTCTCCCTCTCTCTCTTGCTCTCTCTCTCTTTCTCTTGCTCTCTCACTCTCTCTCTCTCTTGCTCTCTCTCTCTCTCTCTCTTGCTCTTTCTCTCTCTCTCAACATGCCTGCTCATTGGCCTTCTGTCAGCCTCTACACAACGCATTATTCGTTGCTGTCAACGCTACTCGCTTGTAGCTATGCTCTATTCTTTCGCCATTGTTATTGTAAGATGTCTCTCTCTCTTTGTCTACATATTTTCCTATTTCTCTCCTTCTTATCCTCCACATTTTACAGATTTTTTCCTTACTATACTAAAACACTTCCGGTACTACGAAATACATTTAGCTGAACTTTTTTTCCTTCCTCATGGTTTCAGCCCAGTTGTTCTATCTCGCATTTCATTTGCTTCCCCTGAAGAAGATGTTTTGTTTTCTCCAACAATTGATTTCCTTTATATTTCCGTTTCATTGCTCCTGCCTTATTCGATTTCCTATAATTTTGAACAAGAACATTTGTTTCATTCATTGAAATTTCTTGACGTACTGAGTGTTTCTTATCATAACTAATTGTAAGGCATTCATTCTTGTAGTCAGAATTTCTCATTGACTAAAGTTGAAGAAGAAAAAAGAAGAAACTTTGTTCTGGTTCTCCTCTTCATGTATTACAGTTATCTTCATCCTATTGCCGATTTGGTTGGTTTGTTATTTCGCATCGTGTATACTAAGCACGTTCAGTTGAAGGCATGTGTTTTTTTCAATCCTTACTATGTTCCTTTCGCTGCCCCTTTCTTCGAAGAAAGCTGTGTACGTGAACATTTACAAGATAGTGTAAACTACCCTGTAAAAGTTTGGTGAGAGAGAGAGAGGAGAGAGAGAGAGACAGAGAGAGGAGACAGAGAGAGAGACAGAGAGAGAGAGGAGACAGAGATTCAGAGAGAGAGAGAGAGAGAGAGAGAAAAGAGCAAAGTAGCAAGTGAGAAGTTGCAGAAGGATATGATGTTTTGATGTTGTGTAGAATCAGAAGGTATCGAATAGTGTGACCAATATGATTCCTATTTGAGTTCCTTTTTAGAGCACTGGAATATGAAGGTATCGAAAGGTCTTACACAGTCCATTATTATATAATATTTTTCAGGGTTGTTGCGATGCGTACGCGGCCGGTGGCGGCACCCTAAGCAGCCCGAGCAGCATCCGAACCCGCACCCGACAGTCGTCGGATTCATCCCGCGTCTCTTTCCGCTCAGCACGGGAGCAGCAGCTCACGAGTCCGACGTGGAGCAGCACTCACGACACTCCCCAGGGAGGAACTACTCCAAGCAAGTCTAGCCAGCTCAGACAGACACCAGAGGAGGAGACTGGAGGAGAGGAAGAGGAAGTCTTCTGGAGTTTCGAGCAGAAAGACGGAGAAGCAGACGCGGAGTATCTGTCACGAGTGCCTAAAGGTGTGTTTACAAGTTATTTATGTACTATTTTTACTGGCTAGAACCTTTTCGTAACTATAGCATTTGTGTGGTGTAGTTAATGCAAAAATCCCTGCTTGTTATTGTAAATCTACTGTATATTATAGATTTATTTTAATAGCTATAATGGCAATCTTCCCCTGCAAAGCAATAACAAGGTTTCTCCTTCTCACGTCCTCCTATTACTTTCCGCGAGCCAAACTTGTTATGTATTCTCGGCTGCAAGAATTGGTGATAGTTTGAATGTAGCTTGCCAAGGTTAGAAAAGGGAAGAGTTCTGCGGTCTAATTGGCATCTCAGTAAAGTGTCGCTTATTTATAATTCTCTGAGGAAATCTTTGGTCCCAAAAAGCAAAAGGTTGTCCACTTTCATCCCATTATTTCTGGACTGGTTCGCTATTTGCTCCGATTGGAATTGAACTCTTCCATATGCTTGCCTGGTAATGACCACCATAAGGGGGGTTTATTGTGGATTAGATTGTTTTGACCCCTCCCAGTTCCCAGTAGCGATTAATTTGTACATCCGGTTAATTCATCTTCTGCCATGTTGATGCTGTCCAAAAAAGAATGTAATTTCACGGACTTATTTAAACTTGTTTTCGCCTCATTTTGGAATAGCGACGTTTAGAGTTTGCTCCAGAAGTTCCCATGTGCCCGGAAAATTGTAGCAAAACTCGTGAAAAAAAATTCCTTTTGTCTTTTTCGTTTTAGTTTCCTTCGATCATGGGAACTTGTAAAGATTTCACGCCTTTCACGTGTTTGTGCCGTGTTTGAGAAGAATACTATGCACGGTCCAGCTCATTGCTCTCACCATTATCTCTAAAACTCACCTACGCATAGAAGAGGATATGTGGGTTAAGATATCTCGCAAGCCGAATTGAGATCAAAAGCAATGTAGCAGTGAGACAACCTGTGATGTGATATCAGTCTGTACAGCTTGCCTATACGATTGTAGCCTCCTTCCTTATCATAGTAAATATTATGAGCGAAGATTAAGTCGACGTGTTGTAGAACAGATAATCTGAAATATGAAAGAGATTAAAGTGGATTATCTTATTTGTGATATTTTCGCTTAATCCGCTCACAGCATCTCATTATATGAAGGGTGGATATTTTCAATGCCAACAGAAAGTGAACACTTGTGTTCAATACTTTTTTTCCTTGCCGGAAATGTTGGCCCAAGTTCAAGTTTTCCACGATTGGGACGGTTTTATTCGAAATAGGGTTCAATGTAATGCATGGTTGATTCTATAATGGTGCTACGCAATACTCTGTCATCGCGTCACTTAAATAGTAAAGTATATAAAGTATAAGTTAGCGCCAAGATTAGCTTCCGTCATTGCAAGCGTTGAGGACTGGAATGAAGTTATCTCTCCCCCCCCCCCCCCCCCCGGCAGCCAGCTTTCTCGCGTGACGGCTGGAACTCATTCATACTAACCCTTTCCACATTTCGCGCCCCTTTTCCCCTGAGGTCCCTTCTCTGCCCCCTCCCCTGCAGAAGCGCCAAGTCTATAATGCAACATTCACTTCATAACTCGTGGTCGGGGTGAAATTGATCTTGAAACGTTGTTCATTACAATCATTTACTATAATATTTTCCAAGAATATTCATCTTATTCCGTTGCATGCACCTTGTTCTTTTCTTCTAGGAATTAATGTTTGCGACTGATTCACATATCCGTTTCTTCCATTAGCGATTATTTCATGGAACTGAATAGGATTACGTAAAAGGCGTGGTGGGAAATCTGGGAAGTCAAGATGTGGTAAACCTATGCATTTTCACGCCATAACACGCGTTAAGAAGTCTGCATGTTTACAAGGCCATGAAAGCTAATTGGATTATTTATTCAATGCAAAATGTGAGATGAAACATGTATAGGATACATGCAATGATTTATCAGAGAGTGATAGATGGGAGAGAGCGAGTGAGAGAAAGAGAGAGCAAGCAAGCATGAGACATCTTCCATCTTTCATATCGAATCTAAATCAAAAATGCTGACGCATTTGTTTTTCTAGCATTCCAGCTGTCAGTTTCGTTGCGGCTGCCAGAGAACAACTGCTCTGTGTCGCCCTCTCTTTCGCTGTCTCTCTCTCTCATTTCTCGTTTTCCTTTCTCTCTTTCATCTCTCTCTCTCTCTCTCGCTCTCTTGTGAATTTGCTTCTTCACACTAGCTTGCGTCGTCATTTGACTACAACATTCACATGACCCTAAAAATGGCGCTGAATTAGAATACCGTATATACTGCCAGGGGATATTTCTTACATGACAGGTACAAGTGCATGTGATGTGTTATAGGCATGCGGCCCTTTTTGTCACTCAGAGAGAGGGAGAGAGAGAGAGAGATAGATAGATAGATAGATAGAAAGGATTGAGAGAGAGAAAGGGAAAAGAGAGAGAGAGAGAGAGAGAGAGATTTATCGGGAATTGCGTCACGAACATAATTATATTTTCATTTCCACTTGCACGTTTTGCCAATCTGCCTTTTCTTACCCCCCCTTACCTGAAACCGAATCACCTGGACTACGCCGGGATATTTGAAGGCCTCTCTGACGGCCGTTATTTAATTAAATATTAATTGTTAATATTAAAGCAGTTAAATGTTGTGCATAGTGAAAGCCGCGCAGGCAAAGGAGTCGTAGTAGTCCACAGTTACTAGGGAGCAGGGGCAATATGAGCTATCTGATATATAGAATATTGATGCGAGATAGAGGTCAGTCATCATTTATTATGCATAGAGAAAGGTGCATCTCACTAACTTCTTATTCTTCCTTCTGTGGTTCTAACTGGCATTTCTTCTGGAATAGCTGTTTCTTTGTAATGGATGTCTGTTCTCTCTCTCTCTCTCTCTCTCTCTCTCTCTCTATCTCTGTCTCTGTATCTCCTCTATCTGTCTCCTGTCTGGCTTACTGCTATGATAAACATTGAGGTCATCAGATGACTCGCTCTTTTAAATGTTTCCGAATATACAGGGCAGTGTGATTAATGTTTTTTTTCTCGATTCTATTCAACGTTGTTCCTGCTCGATCTTGACCTTACTTTGGATATATAAACATTCAAAGCGGTTCAAAAGAAAGACGTCTAAAAAATAAATGAGTAATTATTACTCATCAAAATGTTCGTCATCTTGCAGAGGACGACGAGCGAGAGGCTTCAACGGACTGGGCGACTCCTCTTCTGCACTCGCCTGAGGGAAGAGGACGGGAAGAAGGAAGTGAGAGAGAGCGGACACTAACCCCTTCAGCTCCGCCACGGGTAATCATCACGGAGTCGACGGACCGACCGACTACGTCAGGTATTACTTTTATTTACTTTTATTTCATCATTTTTTTATTATTATTGAAAAGAACATGTTTTATATGGAAATTTCAGTAATTTAACACAGGTTATCGTGCCTGGTAGTAATTTCAGTAATTTAATAGAAGGCCGATGTAGGAAATTTCTGGACCAACTTCGGGATGAATTGCTGTTTTTTCTTGATCAATATACTAGTTCTGCTTTTAAAGTGGGTGTACATTTTGCCTTTCTTTTTACATCGGCGGAGCATGGATGAATTGTGAATCGGTGTCACATTTATATTAAGAATACGTACTATCGCGAGTGCCCTTTCTCCATCCGTTGTCTCACTCTTTCAACAGTTGCGGAAGCATGTCTCGGCCGGATTATGGAAATGAATGATGTCTAGACGCTGTGCAGCCTGGACGTAAGAATTGTACCAAGTTGTAGGCAAGCCTTTTCATATCCGTCCTTATTGGTAGTGGCGTTTACAATGGTTTTAAGAAGTGAATAGAAAGAGAGAGAGAAAGAGAGAGTGAGAGAGAGAGAGAAATACCAGATGGAGAGATGAAGGGACAGAGCGGAATAGAGAGAAGCATCATACTTGAAAGAGAGCATGACTCAAATGTGCGATGAGCTGATGAGCAAAAAGGAAATATAAGGGGCAAAGCAAATGAAAGAATACGAGGAGAGAGAGAGAGAGAGAGGGAATTAGAGTGAGAGAGCGAGAAGGCTAAGATGGAAATGAAACGCAGTATCAGATGCAAACGTTCTGTTTACTCAGCACGAGCCGTCCGGGGGGGGGGGGGGGGAAGACTCTCATCTGCCCTTCCTCCCTCACCCATTCCCCGGAACCTCTGCCATGGCCTCTAATGTTTCTCCAAATATCTGCCTGCGATTCATCTCTTCCCGGCTTCTTTGGATTTTCGATCAATTTCGGGAATTTTGCCCTAGCTTTCATTTAAGAACTCTAGCTAATAACATGTTATTTCCATTTATTTGGTTCTCTTTTTAATATAGCCTTTCATCGATCACCTGACATATTTTTTTTCTCCTTGGAATGTCCTCCCAACTGTGTTCTATAATTACCCTACCTGTGTTTTTACCATCTCTCTATCTCTTTCTCCCTCTTTCTATCTTTCTCCTTCTCTATCTCTCTGTCTCTCCGTCTCTTTCTCTCTTTTTCCTGCTCTCTCTGTCTCTCTCTCTCTCCCTCTCTCTCTCTCTCTCTCTCTCTCTCTCTGTCACCACCCTTTGATTGTCTACCTCCACCCCCTCCTCTCCCCTTCTATCCTGGTTATCCGTCTTAATCGCCCGATGTGTCCGTCTGGGTTGATTCGTTTGCGTGTGAAGATCGCAGCAAGTTCCTCCCTGTCCGGCTTCTCTTACCAGCCAGCTCCTTTATCTCCACTTTTTTTCTTTCTTTCTCTCTCTCTCTCTACATCTTGCTCGATTTCTCCTTCTCTCTCTCTCTATTTCTCTCCCTCCCTCCCTATCTCTTATTCACTCTATCTCTCTGTCTTTCGCTCACCCTCCTCTCCCCATCTCTTTCCTATTTGTATCCCCCTGCCGCACTCTTTTCCTTGCAATGCGATAGCGTCTCTAATAACGTCTCACTTCAATTTCTCTTCCTGCCCCTGTCTCATTGCTCTTTTTCTCTCCATCTTCCTCTCTCTCTCTCTGTCTCTGTCTCCCTCTCTCCCTCCCTCTCTCCCAATAGTCTCATCACACACCGTATTTCTCAATCTCTTCCAGCCCCTCTTCCTTCCTTTCCAATTTGAACGTCCATTTGTGCCTTCTTTCCCGGTGTCATAGCATGTTTCCAGATGAAAGGGGGCATGCTGTTTTTTTCACCAGATCTTTGCCAGATCTTTTGATGTGTCTTCTCGCTCATTTTCTCTGCTGTTCCACCTGGAAAACATAGATTTTTGCCATTGAATCTGCGTATTAGCGGCAGTATGAGGGCTATATGAGGTAAAAGTAGAAGAGGTAGGTTGAGAAAAAAGACAGCGAGAGATGAAGAAGAGAGAGAACGAAGAAGAGAGAGAGAGAGAGAAATAAGATGACGCCGGAAATGAAAGTATGTAGTGTGGCAGAAGGGGATGCAATTTGGACCGCAGGAGGCAGGGGCAGATGTGACTAGAGATAGGGCAAGAAGGCCTCTCATTTCAAATGCTGCTGCAGATGCAAAATGTGAAGTTTCGCTCTAAATGAGTAATACGGAAAGTGTTTTCTATTTCTTTCTCTCTCTCTCTCTCTGTCTCTCTCTCGCTCTCTTCCTCTCTTTCTAACACACTTTCAATATTACATACTCTTTGTTCCCATTCTCGCTACCACTGTCTTCTCTCATATTTTTTTGTATTGCATTTTGACGCAGCACGCTTTCTGGGATTTGATATTCCATTGTTTCCTTTATCGTTCTCTCCCACGCACTCAATTTACAACTTATTTCGTCTATTATCCATTGTGAATTCTTCATATTAGCTTTCCCTTTTTGCTCTTCCCTTTTTTGTGATACTCCCCCACTCTCTATTGTGTTACTTTTTACTATTATAAGAAGTTGTTTTTATCTTGTCCAAGCACAATCTTTTGAAAAAGAAATTGAAAGGAAAACTATTCAAACATGTTATCCTTTCCTCCATTTCGCCCACTTTCTTCAGCCTGCTGAAGGTACTTGTTGCATTATATTCCTTCTACTAAGTTTATCACAGTGTTACAGTCATGATCAAATGTGTTATGCAATACTTGGCTTTAGTGCGTGGGTCTTAAAATTGATGCTTTCCCATGCTCTCAGAAATATATAAAAAAAAAATATGCCGTAATTATTACGTAAGGTCCGTAATTTGACAGCAATTTTACAGCCGTACAAAAGGAAGCAAACTAACGAAAAGGTATGTGTGTCAAGAGTCCAAGAATGTTGTGATGAAAATAGATATCCGTTGGGTGGATAACTACAGCTTTCCTCCCCGACAATCTTGCCGGGGTAGTCATTTGGAACATGATTATTATGCTCCCCTACGCCACCGCGGACAGATGAACTGGCTGACCATGAGAATGAGAAAATGTACATTGCTTCATTGTCTAAATTTGTCCTTGGTTAAACTAGGTCCCCTTGTTTAAAGGGTACGCGATTCTGTGTATAATAATTACCATTTCTCTCTCTCTCTCTCTCTCTCTCTCTCTTTCTCATCCTTGCCGTCTCTTTCTCTCTCTCTGTCTCTCTCATCCTTGCCGTCTCTCTCTCTCTCTCTCTATCTTTCTTTTACTCACTCGCTGCCTGAGGTTATTATAACCTCTCTCATTCTAATTCTCCTAATCAACGGCACTTTTCAGTGTCATTCCACCCGCGATTAATTAAAATAGCACTTTTCTGCTGCCCCTCGGGACAAGGCCATTTAATCCCCACTTTCTATGTCTGAATCTTAAATTGATGGACATATCTTCTGACGGTAAGCGCTGAATATGCCCTGAGTATAAACTGGAAGTAATGTATGAGATCTGATTAACTACATTGTTTTCTCGTGCATTAAATATACTACTGGTTAGTGCTAGTAATATTCGTATGGTTATTATTTGCACTGAAATGCGTAAAAGTCTTTAAAAGTTCTAAGAAGAATAAAAACACATGTATTCCTTATTTCAGGAATGCCTGCTCCGGGCGGGTTCACCACAATGTCCTCCATGACAGATGCAAGCATTGTCTCGGGAAGCTCCAGGTTATGAGAAAAAATATTGCTTTAAAATTTTTTCCTGCATTTTTAACTTAAATTATTGTAATTTAAGGTTTTATTCTTGAATTGTTTCACTTGCCTCTGTCTTCGAGATTTCCTCTTAATTATTCCTTATGTGTAAATAGCTAAGTTTTCGTATTGAACATGTCTTTTCAAAAATGTCGAATTACTTGAAATTCATGAAATATTTGATTTTATTATTATGCGTAGCATAGCTTATTAGATTTAAGTCAACGTTAGCCAGGCCTTAGTCTTAGTCTTAGCCTTAACTTTAGGTATAAATTTAACCTTATGACTGCCTTATCTCATTCTCAGGGTGATGCCATCCGAGCTGCAGCAGAGCGCCGAGGCGCGTGCAGCTGCTCTGGCCGCTTCCTTCCCCGCCGGCAAGAAGCTCCGGAAGTGGCGCATCCACCCGGGCAACAACCGCTTCTTCTGCGACGGCCGGGTCCGTCTTTTAGAGGATTTGAACTTCGCGCCAATTCCTTACTGGGCGGGAATATTTAAATGACCTTATCTTCTCTTTAGATCATGCTGAGCAGACAGAGCGGAGTCTTCTGCCTGACCCTGCTGATTCTCTCGGCGACACTCACATTGTTCTTTGTCTTTGAGTCAGTTTTGTAAAGTCTTAAGGTTTTGGGTTTTTTTTGGCAATATTCGAACAAAACATATTGGCCGAGATGAGGCAGATGGTTCCGAGTTGCTAATTAGCTGATTTTGATGACTTTATTTTTTCTATCCCCTTTGAACTTGCAACATGGTCTCTCTCTCTCTCTCACTTTCACCTTCTATCTTCCACCCTTTCACTCTCGCTTGCCTACAAGGGATTCGCACGAATTTATTCTTTTCGTAATGAGTTTATACGATGTCTTTTCTTATTTTCTCTTTCCACTTTACTATGTTGAACCATAAAAAGCTGCTTTTCCCCTCGTTGTGGTTGAACTACTAGAAGAAGAATGCGAAGAAGACAACTTTCAATACAGGAGAAAAACACTTATAGGCATTTCTTTAGAGTTGTATTAATTGAAATAAATAGATATTTATTCTTTTGAATCAGTGCATTTTCCAGTGCGCCATACCTGTACAAAGAAGTGTGTCCAGGAGTGCCCGTTCTCTCCGCTGTCTTGGCCGCGTTCATGTTCGTCAACTTGTTCAAGGTAATCATACAAACTTGTTTTGTTCGTTATTTTACTTTTTATTTAAATTTGTTATTCAAATTGATTTGTATTTTTCTGTTATCTTTTGAAGCGTTCGTTGACTTTTCTGTTTGACAAATGTCGCTAGAATACTGCGTGATTCTTCGATATTCGTTAATTGGCGTAGAGTGCATTGAGAGTTAATGCTTTAGGAAGTTGAGATGAAAAGATGTAAAATGCGTCCTTGCAGACAAGTTTCTCGGACCCGGGGATCCTGCCGCGTGCGAGTAGCGAAGAAGCCGCTGAAGAGCAGCGGAGAATGGCTGAAGAATGTTCGGACATTGGCTTACTTACTTCCATAGTTGTTGTCTAATATGAAATTAAATGAAAGTCTTATGAACATAATATAATTAAAAGAATTTTATTTCTATGTTTTTTTTTGTTTAATAAAAAAAATTTTTACACTTTTTTTTGCAGTAGCTGCCCGAAGCGGAACGACAGTCGAGCAGGCAACGGGCGCAGCCAGGAACGCCCTCTCAAAGACCATTTCAGTAGGATATCTCACTTCCTTCTTTCCATTTTCACCTTCTTTTTCTTCCTTCTTTTTCCAGACCTTATTTTCTCACTTCCATCCACTTCGCTCTTAGCCTCTGTTTCAGTTTTCATCTTTTCTCTTTCCCTGTCTCTCTCTCTCTCTCTCTCTCTCTCTCTCTCTCTCTCTCTTCCAGGTAACAGTGAACGGAGTGACGTTGAAGCTGAAGCGTTGCGCGACTTGCCGCCTCTACCGGCCGCCTCGCTGCTCGCACTGCTCCATCTGCAACAACTGCATCCTCAACTTTGATCATCACTGTTAGTTTTTGGCTCCGCCCACCTGTCCTCTTATCACATTTACTTACGATAGAGCTATTTCTCTAAGCTAAATAATTTATTATGATTATACTTCGTGGTAACATTTCTAACAACTTTGTTTTCTATAATTATGAGGAATATGAATATAGATCACCATTCAAAGACGTACCTTTAAATCCCTCTCTCTGTAGGTCCGTGGGTTGGGAATTGCGTGGGAATCAGAAACTACCGGCACTTCTACTTCTTCCTTCTCTCGCTCTTCACTCTCATTGTTTACACTTTCGCGTGTTCATGCGCACATCTGATGTTGCGTCAGTTCATTTATTTCATTTTATTTATCTATTTATTTTCTGTTTAATTCATTTAATTTGTCTTCACTTCTTTTTGAAAGCAATTGTATAATAAATTATTTTAAAAATGGACATTTAAAAATGGATGTTAAATGCAAGTGAGCTTACTAAACTACTATTTAATAAAAGCGTTCAAGAATGTGGGCATTATGAACGGAAATGAAGTAGTAAAAATAATGAGATTCTTTGCAGTTTCGTGGAGGATGCAGTTGATCGGAGCAGTGAAAGAGTCGCCCGTGTCTCTGGTCGTGGCCGTCGTTTGTTTCTTCTCTTTCTTCTCCATCACTTGTCTCTCCTCATTCCACACTTATCTCATCGCCAAGAATCTCACGACGAATGAGGATGTTAGGATTCTTTTTTTATTTTATTTAATCTGAAATAGTTATTAAGTTCTAAGTACTTTTATTATTTTGTTGCCTTTAATTTCCAGGTCAAAGACATTATGGGTCAAAGACGAGATTGAGATTGAGAGAGACCAAAGAAACTGGTCGATTCATTTGAGAAAACACTTATGTACATAGTTGTTTTAAAAGCTAGAGAATTGCTTAAGTATTGAATTGTCTGCAGATCAAAGGCATGTACAGTAAGCGTCGCCGCCACGCGACTCCGAATCCCTTCCACATGGGATCGATGTTTCGCAACTGTGTCACGCGTCTCTGCAGCCCGGAACCGCCGAGGTGTGCATAACTGATGTATATTGTATTATTATCTTTTCGTTGACTTTTTCTTTGCATTTTTTTATATACTTTATTTGCTGTAAATTTGTTTTGGAAAATATTGATAGTTTAACCATGTCCTCATGTTAATTATTTACTTCGTAAACTAATTGTAAATCTATCACTTCAGCCTCCTCGACCGTCGTGGCTTCGTGTGTCTGGACACGCTTACCGTAACCGTACAACCTGGTCCGGCTGCCGGGGTCTCGTCGGGAAACATCTCCGCTTTGGCGCTAAGTTCGAATCCTACCGTATCTCATGGGAATTCGCCGTCGATAACCCTCGTGACGTCGGCAGGAACGGCAGCTCGTAGCAGTTCGATTGCGATCGATGTTGCGCCCGAAGCGGACCCTCACATCCCGCCAACTCCCCCTCCCGCTCCTCCAAACCCAAGGGGCTCTCCAATTACTGCGCGAGGTGGGGCTGACCATGACCCCATCCACCACTCTGATGCCCTCAAAGACCTCCCCGAGATCATGAGTATGGAAGAAGCAAGGAAGGTTAGGAGATAGTATTGAATACGGTAGCGGTCATTTTCAAAATTAGAATGAAGAAAGTAGAAGATAATATATACTTTCAAATTTCCCGCCGCCCTGTTCTAGGCTGCTAAATCACTGTAATGCGGCAAAAACTTAATGTAATTATGTGCCAATGGGTCTATTTATATGGCGCACCATTTCTTGCATGGATGAGTGTTTTGCGAATAATAGCAAAATAGATGCTCTTCTTACTGTAGAATGGAAGCAGTATTGATTGGTTCTTTTCCTTCAATTTCTCTATCACATTCTGCATTTAGTTGTGCAGAAACGGTTTATCTGTACAGGTACATTTGACCCTGCGCATTTCTTTCCATATTCTCCTCTCTCACAGTCTCTCTCTCTCTCTCTCTCTCTATCTATCTCCCCTTAATCTACATTATCCTCCAGTCGCCATTTCCATGCACGTGCTCTTCTTCCCCTCACGGGTGTTCTGTAGCGTACTTTCATGTTTACGCGCCAATTTAAAATATCGTCTTGCGTACATGATCAACATCTTGCGTCTTGCGTATAATTGCGTTGTACTTTGCTCACTTTCCTTCTCTTCTTATTACGCTCTATCGAAACGAAGTCGAATATGACTGAGATTATTCTTTATTCAGCCCAAGTGTCACCAAGTCTAAGGCTGCTCACTTTCAGAGTCCTTTCAGAGTTCATTCTTTTTATTTCTTTTATGTTGTCATGCTGTACTTTGATCACTGCTGTCTGTGCTAATTCTGAAATATTCCCATCTGCCTATTTTAACTTTCTCTCACTCTGTCTCTCACTCTCTCTCCTTCTCTCTCCCTCTCACTTTCTCTCGCTCTCTTGCTTTCCAAATTGCCATGATCTTGGCTAGTTTCTGTCTTGCGTATAAACAACGCTTTATCCTTATCTCCGAACGCGGTATTCGAATGGTATCCAATAACTCCTACTTTCACTCTTTGTCCTGTGCATTCTCTGCCACAAGCGAGAACAAGTCCATTTCGTGCCTTCGAATAAAGTATTTTTCGAGGCTTTCAGATTTGTATTCAAAATGACATGAAAAAAGAACGTAAACGTTTATGCTGGATCAGTTCATAGATATCAGTTATCGTAGAATGAGTAGATAAAACAATGGTGATTCCTTCTAATCCAGCCCCATCTGAAAGATAGTGGAGATGTTACTTTGTTTTTTTATTCAGTTTACATGGATTTAGATGGCACTAAAGCCTTACGAAGAACGAAGAAAGACAACATATAATGAGATTCTCTAGATCTTTGATTAAAGAAAGAAGAAAAAAGTGACTTGGCGGCAATAGATTCCGTAAACGAAACAAGATTTGTTGCTTTATTGAGCCAGCCATGGAAAATAAACATCATTGAAAAGCAACGAAGAAAGAAATAGCAAGAACGAGAGAGAGAGAGGAAGACAGAGAGAGATATAGAGAGAGACACGGAGAGAAGAAGAATTAGAGATAACTAGAGAGAGAGAAGAAGAGAAGGAGTGAGAGGAATTAGAAAGCATATCGTACGTGGTGCCAGAGTACCCTTTCCCCTCGCAGGCCCATCAAGGCATTGCACCGGAAAATCAGGAGCTTCTTCCTCCCTGTAATAACTTTACAGCTTCATGGACACCAGACATCGCACTTTCTCTCTCCCACTTTCTCTCTTTCTCAATCTCTTCAACTCTCTCAGCATTTCCTCTCTCACCGACGCTCCCTCTTCTCTTCCCATTCTCTCTCTTACAGTCCATTTTCCTCCTCTCTTAGCCTTTCTTACTAGTCAACCAAGTCTAGGAAGTATCACACTAGACTGACCGTGAGTCCTGAGAAGTTTGCGCAATATATGTACATAATGTGTGCTTTACTTTCGTCCTTTCTCTTTGAAACCATTCATAACTTTGTAAGTACTTGCGTTTTTCAACATTCGCAGGAGCCTTTCCTGTAGTTCAGCATTTTTTTTTTATAACATATTCCCATCTTCAAGTTTCGCTTCGCTAGAGAAGTTTTCTTTAAAAAAAAAACATGTGTTCCACCTCCACCAACAATGCGATTATGGCCATGAAAGCTAAATGAGATCGATTATATCGCCCTGATCTTAATAATAAAATTACTATCTCTTTGGAACTTAGAAATTATACCGTTATAACGCATTTCTCCCCTTAAATTGCAGTATGTAATTGACGTATTTGTAAGGGACCACCGTGTTGAATTAGGAAAAGGAATTAAATGTTAATGGGAAGCATTAGGGGATCATAGCTCACTCCTAGCTTACTCTATTAACTTCCTCTCTCTCTGTCTCTTTCCAAATACCTCTCTCTCTCTCTTCTTTCTCTCTCTCACACTCTCTCGCTGTCTCCTCTCCCTCATCTCTCTCTCTCTCTCTCTCTCTCTCTCTCTCCCTCATCTCTCTATCTCTCTCCATTTTCCTTCCATCTCCCTCTGAACTGTTGTCCTCCCCCAATCCCTGCTGGTCATCATCCGTTTTAGTGGCACTCGTAGCGGTCGCTTTCCCTTTGCCATGATGGTCAGTTCTTGAAGTAATTTGCCACGCTTCTCTCACTTTTTCATAGTGCTTCACATCTCTCCATGTTTCTCTGCTTCTTTCTCACTGTTTATTTCTTTCTCTCCCTCCTTCTTACCCTCTCTCTGTCTCCTTCTTTCACCCTCTCACTGCTCTCTTTCTCTCTCTCTCTATCTCTCTCTATATCTCTATCTCTCTCTCTCTCTCTCTCTCTCTCTCTCTCTCTCTCTCTCTCTCTTTCTCAAAGAACATTCCACAGATTGGCTCGGCTCCCTCCTCCTGCTGTTCATTTGCGTCTTCCTCTCGCATATTTAAGCTATATCACCGCTTTCTCCTCTCTCTCCTCCGGGATGCCCAGAGGCCGGCAGAGATGAGAGAAATCCAGTTCGAGCCGCGATACCCTCTCCCGAACTTTTTAGTGCTTGAGCTGATAGTGAAAGTTGCCTGAGAAGATCGAGAGTGGTCAGAGACAGTTGAGAAGAGAGAAAGAAAGTGAGAGAGAGAGAGTGAGTGAGTGAGTGAGAGAAAGAGAGAGAGAGAGAGAGAGAATGAAGTGAGATAAAGTGATCGAGACATAGAGAAAGAGAAGGGAGATAAGGCATTTTTGTCGCCACCAGAGGGCCTGAATAGCAACCGGAAATTCGCGTTTGAAACTGTCCAATCATTCTTAACCCCTTACCGATTTCATTTATTGTTGCGTTTTTTTTTATGTTGAGAGCGTTTGGATGTATTTCGTTATAACAATGCAGTCGTGTTTTATTCATTATTTACTTATTACGACATTTCCTGGCGTATTCTTTTGTTGACTTCCACGTAGGAAGCGCACATATTCCTGCCATTTTATACTTTTTAATATTATTATTCGCTTTACACCGACTGTATGCACATGAATATGCGTGGCTAAGATTGCTTGAAGGTCCCGGAAGGATAAGAGTGCGTGATCTCCCTTCTCTCTTCTTCAGAAATGAGATCACGGCGACAAGCCAGCTGGATAGCTGGCACATTGCCAATTCTCTTGCTATTCCTGATCTCCTCCTTTTCGGCCGTCGCCGCGCAACTTCCAGGTAGACCATTCGTTATTAATGGACTACCGTAATCTATTTGAATTTCCTGACCATAGTAGTCTATTTCGCCCTAGTGAAAGGCAATAAGGCGCGGATTTATGATTGAATTGTTGGCTCCTTTAACAGCTATCCTTGATGAAACCGTTTATTAACTGCCTTCTCATTCAATGTATACCATTAGATTTATCTTAAGAATATTATGGGTTTTTTTTAATTTTCGTAAACAGTTGAGCAAATCTTTTTACTTCCTCATTTCGTGGTCAGTCGCTAATGATTAGCTCGATCTCGCACCAAATCTGCCTTCGCTTGCATTCCCCTGTTTTCTCTCCTTTTCCCCTCTATCGCCTAGAGCCCTTTCCCTTTTTAGTCTCACTTTCAGTTCTCACTCTCCTTCGCTGCCATTATTTCTTACCAACAGTCTGAAACTTTCTCTCTCCGTTACACATTCACGTTCTCTGTATCCTTCTCTCTTATCTCTTACGCTTTCTCCCTTGCTATCTCACTCCTTTCACTCTCGCATGAACTATTACTCATTATCATTCTCTCTAAAAGCTTTCTCTCCTTCTCTCTCTCTCTCTCTCTCTCTCTCTCTCTCTCTTTCTTTCTCTCTCTTTCTCTCTCTCTCTCTCTCGTTCTCTCTCTCTTTCTCTCTCTCTCTCTCTCTCTCTCTCTCTCTCTCTCTCTCCTACATCACGCATCCCGCGCACCGACTAGCCTGAAACAAATTTCACTTTCATCCTCTCCCTTTTACGCGTCGATGATGACCTAAATGGAAGCGAAAGTGAGCCGAACTCGGAAATTCTAAGCGATATAGAGAAGGAAAGAGAGAGAGTGAGATGGAGAGAGAGCGAGAGGGAGCGAAAGAGAGGGAGTGAGAGAAGGAGGGAGAGGAGAGAGAGAGAAAGAAAAAAAAGTGAGAGTAAGATGAGGAACCATGGTGGGAAAGTACGAGTGGAAAGCGAGAATGAGTAATGTAACCAATCAGCGTGTGATTTCTGCAAAGTGCAAGAATGGGAAGCCGCGGAAGAATTTTTAGGCTAGCTAAAATATCAGCATACTCTGACAGATGTCAATTTCTGTGGCTGAATTAAAGATTACTGTAATAATTGGCTTAAAATAAGAGCAAACAGCACATTTACAACCTTGATCGACATCTTTCTCATCCTCACCATTGCAAAATGGTGGGAATAAAGAACGATTAAAATATATTATTTATCTCTAACAAATGGTAAACATACATAGTTGACAAATAAGACACATTCTAAAAGAAGTAGTAGATAATATTCTCTTTAGTCATCATTTTACTGATGTTGAAATCTGATAACATTAGGAGTTTCCGAAAATCGATAATGTGTATGGGAAAATGAATAATGAATGACTTGACAGAAAAGAAAAGTCAATTCTGTTGAGATGCGCAGAGGCAGACGCGTCACATAGTGACATCGACAGCAGGGCCACGCGTCACTGGCCGGCTCCATCAGTTTGGCGGCTTCGTCACGCCACTCCCGCGAGGACTCGTACCGGACAATGTCAATCTCAGTACGTCTCTCCCTCTTGCTCTCTTCCTCTTTCTCTGCCTCTTCGCTCTCTCTATCTCTCTATCTCTCTTTCTTTCTCTCTCTCACTCTCTCTCTCTCTCTCTCTTTCTTTGCCACTACTCTCTCTCTCTCTCTCCTTCATTATCTCTGCTTCTATTATTATCTATTGCTCCTTTCTCCTTCTCTAACTTTCTTTCTTACACTCCATCTATCTCTCTTTTATTCCTCTCTCTACCTCATTCATTCCACTTCATGTTTAACAATCACAAAGATTTGATTGTGCTGTGCTTTTGTAACGATTAGACATGATCATTTTATCGCTGTGGTAAACCCAAAGAGAGAGAGAGAGAAGGCAATGTAGAAAAAGGGTTAATAGACAGAGAGAGAAAGAGAAAGGGAGAGAGAGTCCTGCTGGGAAGAGTGCGCCATTAGGATATGTATGTATGTACATACAAGGAAGAGCATCCCATTAATGGAAGAGACAAGTTGGCCCCCTCCAGAGTACAAGGAAGGAGAGGCCGAAGGAGGCGAGACATAAAAAACACACATCATTTGTACAGCCAACCCGGAACGCCCTTCACGTTCCCAGTGTAGAAATTCGTCCCTGCAAAACCACGAATGAGTCCTTGTAGATTTCTGATCTCTCGTCAATAATTCACAGATTTTGCGGGCAATCGATTCAGTTCTGTCTCAATTGACTCGTCATTCTAATTTCTATACCATTTGTTTTCTTCTTGGATATTTCTTACCGTCGCTGTCTCTCTCTCTTATTCTATCTCTCTTTCTCTCTCACACTTTATCTCTCTTGCTTCCTCTTTCTCAGGCTCTCTTTCGTGCTGGTGTTAAATTTCGTTCGCTTGTAATGTCATTATTCAAATGCTCGCTAATTCCCATGGATAGTTGAAAAAGCTTCTTCTCTACCAGGAGATAACATGAGAGTGTCCTCCTCCCCTCCATGAACATCTACTACTCAGTGTTCTCCTCGGTCTGGGCCGCGTGGTCGGCGTGGTCCTTTTGTGTCAACAACGTGCGGATTCGTGTGAGGGCGTGCAACACCGTGCGAGGATTCTCATGTCTCGGCCCGAACCAAGTAACATTTACTTAATTTTTATTTTTAACAATGCTATTAATTAGCATTGTTCTGAAGATCAGCACTTGCCTTTCTCTTTCTTTCTCTGCCAATCTCTCTGTCATTCTTTCTTTCACTTTCTCTCTCGCTCGTTTTCTCTCATGTTTTCTCTCTCTCTCTCTCTTTAGTTCTCTCTTTCATTCTCTCTCTCTCTCTCTCTCTCTCTCTCTCTCTCTCTGTATCTGTCTCTCTCTCTCTCTCTCTGTCTCTCCCTAGTTATCTATTTCTCTCTCTCGTTATCGCTCTCTCATGGTCTCTCCAGTTGTTTCACTCTTTCTCCCTCTCTATTTCTTTCTGTTCTCTCTCTTTCTCTCTCTCTCACAGGAAACCGAGCCATGCGCCGTCTCTCTGCACAGCTTCACAGCTGCCCCTCCTCGCGGTAACTTCGACTCGGACTATGTTGATGATCCGTGGGCAGATGACAGGAAAGAAGCACTGAGGCAGCTCTACGAAGATGACGACGAGGAGGAGGTGAGATATCGATTGGTTCTATCTATTCCGGATAAGACTGTTTAAGGAGAACGAAAACAACCGTAATCTATTTGAATCTTCCCGACTTGTGTATTCGTGCCTCTCTAAAACATATGTTCTAACGCCCTTCGGTCACGCAAAAAAAAAAACGCGAATTCAAGAATGAGCCTATGGCTCCTATAATTGATGACTACATATTTCTTGCTGTTTGATTTTTACAACATCATAGTACCGAAACTCAATGAAATAAAATGTATTTTTAATACTTAAAAGAGGGAAAGAGTATTGCTTGAGACAACAACAAAGCCGCCTCCGCGGAGGCCGTCACCGCCAGCGAATCCGAACAATTTCCTGAGAATCGAGCCGCTGGCGCCAACTCCGGCCGCCGTGACGGCTGCTCCGCCATCAACAACTGCTCCGCGGCCGCCGCCAACCCCTCCTCCGCCGCCGCCTACACCTTCTCCACTCCATCTCGAATCCATTCCGACCCCTGCTCAATTGCACATCGACAAGGTCGAAGGTGACTTCCTCGTGAGGGCAGCTGCAGAGAAGACGCGTGAGTTTCCCTGGGTTCTTGAAGAATTTAAGAGATTTCTTTATTTACTTATTCACGATAAAATGAGATGACTGATAAGTACATAAGTATTCTTGCCATGCGAGATTCCTAGCTTGCAGTGACGGACGCAGATGGCATCGAGTACATTGACGAAACGGGGTTGCCCGACCCGGGCGAGCTGGGCGAGGACGGCGAGATGGACGAGCCAGAACGACTCGCCGTGCATCGACACGCATCCGAGACGAGAAGTCTGACACTCTTTATTTCTCTTTCTATTTTAAAAGTAACATCTCTGTGTCAATCTCACAATCGGCTCGATAAAACTACACATTAAATCTATTTTAAAATTAATATAAATAAATTTTATTCAATTTTTTCAATCGAAAAATTTGCTTGTTTCTCTCTCTCACCCTCTCTCTCACTCTCTCTCACTCTCTCACTCTCTCTCTCTCTCTCTCTCTCTCTCTCTCTCTCTCTAGACCAACACGCCGTGCAGAGTGCAGTGATGACCGACGGCACAGGCAACCACCACCACCGAATGCACGGCTCTCTCCTCAGCCGCGAACGCCCTCCCCTTCCTCTCCACATCGACTCCGCTGGTCGGCACTCTCTTCTTCTTCTTTGATTAGCCATTTATATCATTTATCGATTAATAAATTTTTCGACTATTTACTTGCTGCTCTTACTTATAAAAGTGCTCGACTGCCATAGGCATGAAAATTATTAGTATTCGCTTTAAGATATCTAATTTAATGCTTATGAATAAACGTTTCTGCAGGCACGTCGTACACGCCCATGAACGCGCATCGAAGAGATTCTCAACAGCCTAGCAAGGTCAGCGATTTGGAGGAGAGAGAAAGGCAGAGAGACAGAGACAGAGACAGAGGGAGAGATAGAGATAGAGACAGAGAACCGAGAGATAGAGAGCTGGAAAAGTGAGAGAAGCTGAGAAGGAGAGGAAATAAGATGGGATATAATAACATGATTTAGAATACAAGAGGCCCGTGAATACTCTTGTGAGCATTCATTATAGAATTGAATGAAATGTTAACAGGAGCTTTCCAAGCTGTCCAAACTGATCGATTACGAGATCGCGGCCATCGACCGGAAGGCATCGAAAGGAAATGCGCATCTCAATGAGAAGTTCCGCCCGGTCTTCGAGCGGTAAGAGAACTGCGTCACTTCTCACTATCAGCTATTCTTAATCTGGCTCGTCAAAATTTGTCCGCTCATCCTTACCCTCTTATGCAACAGTTCGTGTTCATTTTAATCGCGAGACAGCTGCGCCTGATATTTGAGAGTCTTTCGTATTTGAGAATATAATAAGTGACCGTTTAGAACGAACGACGAAACCGCGTCGGCACGGCCGTCCGAGGAGTTGCTACGCGAGCTCGAGGGCGACCCGAGCCTCGCTCATCTCAGCGGAGCCGTCATTGGAGCACAGCCTTTGCAGGTTGAAAGAAGCATTGTTATTATGTTCATGAAAAATTAGGCTTTGAAGAATTGTTTACCAATATTTTAATTCATATTTTGAGCACGAATTAATTTTAAATTGAATTTTTTTAAATATAAATGAATGAATTGTTAAAGCCGATCTTGTAGATTAGCTTTGATGGCAAGCGGATGGGCGCAAGGGCAGGAGGAGGACATCACCACCGGCATGAAAACGCAGCCCCTGCAAAAGCGGTTTGATTACTCTTTAGGATAAAATTAATAACAAAATGACGTCATTTATTAGACCATTTAATACATATAAGTATATCAGAGTAACCTTAGCAGCGTTCTAATCATCTCCATGCTTCTTCATTCTTCAGTTTGCTTTCCAAACGATTGACGACGCAAAGGTGATCAACAGCGACAAGGGCGTTGAAGAGTGGATCGGCGGAAGTCACGAACTGGAAGACGAGTTTAAGGTACAAGCCCCCCCCCCTGATGACTCAGTCTCCTTATTATTGTTGATCAATAACAATTGTAAATATTGTCAGATCCAAAGATCTATTGAATAAATGAATAAAGGCGTAGATGTCGTCGTCTGTTGTCCCAAACCAACTCTTCTTGTTTCAGCTCGTATCAACTGCAGACACTAAAGTCAAAGCTGCAATTGAGCGTTAGTACCAATATCGTTTTCATTATTTAAATTATTAAATTAAAGGAAAAAGTAGAACAAAATAGTGGAGGAATAAGCTCAGATTTACACGAGCAGCACGCGTCTCGCGAAATCAACAGCACTTCAACCGTGGATGCACTGCAGGTTACTACTTAAAAAAAATATTAGCTGGAAATATGTATGTATTTCCACGGTATTCTGAGTATAAAAGTGTCACTTTCAGTCGTCGAATCAGACTTCTGCAGCAGCAGCAGCAGTAGTCGTTGACTCGTCGAGCGAAGCCATCCACAATCAGCCCGCGGCGCCTGTTGCGAAACTGCCATCATCTCATGATGTACATACATATGTATTACCCCTGCTACTTTTACGAATGTGTTAATGTGCCGCTAATCATGCTACTATAGTAGCATCTCAATTCGTTGAAAGATACGAATAATTTTCCTCTGGGTGCAGAGAAAAGGTGGTCAAGAATCATGGGTTTCCGGCTCGGTTCACTTGTCTTGTAAAGGTACTCATAATTTAGAGATTGGCACACGACATATTCTTATGTTAAACTTAAACGTATTTTTAACTGAACATGCATTAATCAATTTGTTTTCCAGGGTCACCCAAATATCCATCCGGCTGCATCATTCGGCGCGGCGCACCCGAGGGTAGACGAGTTCGCGACGGCCGCCGAGAACAGCAAAATGGACTCCGGCGACTATATCGACATCTCGGCAGTGCGATTAAAATTACTAAATATTTTTTTTATTTTTTTTAATTTGCGTCAGTTTCACTAAAGCTTAAAAAAATATTTTTAATGTTCACTGTACAAAATATCATTTATTCCATACATATTACTTACTACAGGAACCATCGAAGAGTGCGACAACCGCAGAAAGAATGGCGAATCACAAAGAAGAAGTTACTACTGAAATATTTATTACATTTATTATTTTGTTTTTCTACAATTAAATGTAATGAAAGCATGTTTTACAAATCATCAAAACTGTAAATCATTCTCTAGGGCTTACTCAAATCGGCTACTCCTTCTGTGGCCGCCCTGGCAGATGGCCTTCCTTCTGTTCAGGTACATAAATACTCTGTCGACTTGTTTCATTCTTTCTCCTTCTCTTTGGCTGTCTCTCTCGCCTTTTCTAAATTTTCTCTGTCACTTTCTCAGGAAAGTGCAAAGGATTCGTCCAACGTCAATAATACTTCTTCAATTACAATGAACGAGACGATGATCTTGGAAAAGGCTGCAGACGCGAAGGAGAGCGCTGACTATAGTGATGTCAGTACAGAATCCACCTCAAATCTACCTTCAATGCAACTTGAAAATAACATCCACCTAACGCAGAGTTCAAAAGCATTTGAAGAATGAAAATTTTAAAATAATATACATAAATGGGGAAAAGTTGTCACGTCATGGCAATGTGATAAAAGACGTGCTCAGGCGATGGAGAGTGCACGGCTGATTTCTGCCGCGTTCGCCAACCCGGCTTCCTTTGCTGGCACTCCGGAGCCGATTCCGGCGTCGGAGATGCTCCCAGCCGCGGCGGCGCCAACGCCATCCATCGAGCTTGCCTTTACCGACGAGGACGCACGTCTGCATGTGGGCACTCCTTTATTTGAAATGTTTTATAAATATAGATTCTTATGCAAACCAGTAAAAGTATTTGAAAAAAATTAGAAATTGTTTCAAAAGAACTATTCGTCACTATAAAGTCTATTCAGGAGTCCGTGCTAGCGATGCACGAGTTGACGTCATCCGAGATGGAGCAACTCGACCGAAAGACGATTCAGCTCGCGTCGTACATCTCCGAGTTGACGGCCGAGGGAAAGCTGCCGCCGCCCGACGACGACTCCATGATTATCCCCCCGCTCGGGATAATCAACGGTCCAAACCGCAACAAGCCAATCGATTCTACCATCATTAAATCAATCGATAACGAAATCGGCACCACCAAAGAGACGCCCACAACGGTTGCTGAGCCATTATTCTCGGCCGAAATGCCAACGCCGATGCCGCTCGAAGTCTTTGTCCCCATTCCTATCGAAAGCGACAATGTGCCAACAGCGCCTGAGGCCACTTCAAGAGCACCTCCGAGTACCACGCAAGCACCAGTGACGTCCACTCCGGCCCTGCCCCATCCCGCTCCGACTCCGCCCCCTCCACCACCACAAACCCCGCCCCCTCCCGCGCCACCATCCCCTACAACAGCAGACGTTCACCCACCACAGCTGATCGCTCGTGTCCTCCCTCCGAGGAACTACAGCTCAAGTCGCACAGGCCCGGTCAGTTTACTACATATATTTCCTACGTAATTCGTGATATCTATTGGGATGATCATTCTGGGTCTCATACGGATCCTTCGATCCCGCGGATTACGGTACTTTCAGACCTTTCCGCAAGAGCATGTGCACAAGCACGCGCGTCATCGAACTCGAGCGCGCGCCATCCTCTCGAGACCGCCACTCGAGTCGCCCTTCGATCTCTCGCAGATCCCCGTCCGCCCCGCCACCGACCTCGGCCGCCATACGCTCAAGGAGATTGAGGACTTCTTCGCCCATCCCCGACTCCCGCCCGGAGAGAGCTTGCACAAACCACCGCACAAGCACTCGCCGCACGCACGACAGTAAGGCGGACGCACCGAAAAGGGGGCGCTTTCTTTATTTCAAGTAGTTCTCTTAGATTAGGAAAAGCTGTCTTCCATTAAGGACTGAGCTGGGACCGTATGAAGACTACGGTGCTCCTGCAGTTGTCACGCCACGGCCACCTCAGCCGACTCGTCAGACGACGCCATCAAATGTACATTCACTTTTCAAACTTTTGTTCTTGCTCCCTCTCGAGAAGATGCTATTGCATTCCGCTATCTCTGCCTATTTCTTGCCGCTCTGCTCTTTAGCTCTTCTCACACTTTCTCTTTATCTCGTCGTCATTTCACTGAATCATCTCTCTGTCCCATTACTTCTCTCTAAATCTGCTTTTATTCACAGCACGTCTGGAGTGGGGTTACGAAGAAAAAGAAGACACTCGGCTACGGTATCACCGGAAGGAAGTTAGTGCAAAATGTTTACATTTTGTTCCCCAATGATATCAATGTAATGAACAAGCGTAAAATTAAGACGTAAGAAAGAGTTGTTTTCATCTAGATTTCGAAATATGTACTTTGAAAGAATATTGAAATGACTGCCACTTTGCCAGGCACCAAACCGTCCACGATGGCGACCAACCGCTGAGATCGCTCATTAAGAAGCCACAAAGACAGCATCACAAACGGCCAAAGATCATCAAGGCAGGCACTCTTTTTCTTTCGTAAATATTCGTTTTAATAAAGGTAATCATTCTGAACAATACCTAATATTATAAATTATGAAAGCTGACATTAATTAAAGATATTAATTAACGCATATTTCTTTTTTGTCTCATTTTAAGACAGAAGTCAACGACGACACACTGAACGCGCTCAACTGGATGATTGAGCACCAAGAGAGCAAAACGAAGCCATCCGGACATGTCTCAGGTTCGAGGCATCTTCATTCATCATATGTGAAGTACTCTATTTCACTGCTCAACAATTTCAGGCGCCGACTACCAAAGCGTTGGAATGCCGGTCGTCGATGTGGATGTACAGACACAGCAGCAGAACAGCCGTGGGGTCAGAGAGAGAGAGAGAGAGAGAGATAGGAGAGAGAGAGAGAAATGAAATGAAGAGAAAAGGAGAGATCGGAGTCTCTCCCTTCCTCTTCTCTTCACTCTCATCCTGGAATGGCATCCCTTCTTTATTCTGCAGGCCTACACAAACTCTGTGATAGAAAGCGTCGCGATTGGCCCGCCTCGCATACGTAAGAATGATTATCGATCGGATTTTCTCTATTGTTCTCCCTAATTGACCTACCCATTTATTGATTGCTGTTCTTACCTTCAGCCGGTCGTCCTGCGAAAGTGCTTCCGAAGCGTCGGAAGAACAAGAAGGAGAAGAATCGCCGTCCGCCACAGCTCAAGACGCACGACGGCGACGTCCGCGTCGGCGGGCCTCATGGCATCTCGCACAAGAAGGTAATTAAACTCGCCCTTTATCGGATGCAATATAATGTTTTTTGGTGAGTTAAGTCTGCTATAATCAAGAAATATACCCATGTTCTATGTAAAATAGTAAAATATATACACACACATATGCATTATATCCTAACATCATTCAAGTGGCCTCCCCACTCCGCATGCTCTCGCTCCAGATTGTGGTGAACCCTCCTCGCCCGGTTGCCGCCGACATCTTCATGCCTCTCGGACATCCTCTCGGAGAGCCACTCCCTGCGATCGTCGAGCCCTCCACGCCAGAACCAGCGCCCGCCGTATATGACGAGGTATTATCAAGTTTCGCTGTAATTTTTTTAAATGAAATATGTATCTCTTTTATTGTATTTCAAAACCCACATTATTATTACTGCCAGCCAAATAGGATATTTGTTCTGAAATTCAAGTGGTGCTTTTCTTAAAGCATCCGACCGTTTCCTCGACGACGCCCCTGCCGGACGCGCCGCCTGACATCATCGAGGCGCGCCTCAGGATGGAGGAGGCAGAGGAACAAACGGAGCAGACGCCCGACAGCGACCCTCTTGGAGCGCTGGCTGAACAACTGATCAAAGCGGCCGAGGGGGCTCGGGAGCCGGTCGCCGCGACCTCGAATGATGTCGTCGACGTGGCGAATCCACCAATGGCTATCGGTCCCTACCACGTCTCTGCTCGATCAGTGGCAGAGCACGAAAGAGCTGCCGATGCGCTTGAGGAAGTCAGCGAAAATTCCATTTTAAATCTAACAGTTTTAACAACCAAAAAAAAAACAAAAAAAAAACAAAAAAACAAAAAATATTTTTCAGGGACTATTAAATGACTTGAACTCACGAAGGAAAGCTCACGGAGTGCGCACTCATCTCGACGCGGACAGGTTCGTTGAAACTGCCAATTTATTGCTTTCCTATGTTCATTTTTTAATACTAATAACTTGGAATTATAAATATTTGCAATAAATACAATATTTCTTGAAAGATGTATAAAGCTTCCAGAGTAGGAGGTATTTATTGTAATTGTTTCATTGTAACTTTTTTTTCTCACTTTTCAAGGAAACTTCGACGCGAGATCGGCGACTACGACGAGGCGTTCAGCTTCAGCAGCACGGCGGCCTTTCCGTCCAAGAAGATAACGATGCCGCATAAGGTTGGCGCGAAAAGAAAATATTCAAATTTGTTTTTTTGTTTGCTATTATTTCAATGCTGCGCTAAAGTGCATGTCTCTCAAAACTACGTCTTGCTATTTTGAGCTTTCGGACGATCTCCGCAAACTCTCCGAAATGTACGGGCGAAAAAAGACGACGGAGCCACCGACGCCGACGACTGATCCTGTCATCGGAAACGGTAAGATATCTTATTATATATATTTTGTATTTAGCCATTGTTTCTCTTTTTATTTGCTTTTGATCTTTTTTATTATGTAGGTAGGCGCTTCACTCTTAATGCTTTGTGATAGCAAAACCCATAAGTGTGCTGGTAGAGAGGATACAGACATAAAGGAGAAGAGAATGGAGAAAGAGAGACTGCAAAGAAGGCAGATCAGAGAAACAAGGTAATTTTCAGCTCTCCTCCTCGGTACACCGCCTCCCGAGGCAGCCAAGTTGCCTTCTGCTTATTATCCCTCTGCGGACACGCTTGTCAAGGTGGCCGCTGAGAAGCAGCAGAAGCAAGAAGAGGACAGAGACGACGGAGAGGAGGAGGAGCACCATCACGGCGACATGGTTGGGGCGGCTTGATTTGCATAGGACACCGCAGAAAATATATACTGTGTTTACGCATACCGACGAAATTGCGCTTGAGAGTATTATTTAAAACAATTTTTTGAAGGATCCGATAACTCAATTTTGAATTCGTCGCCGTTTTCTTGAAACTAAAGGGCGTGGGCGTATAATTGAGATACACAAATAAATTCTGGGAAATTAAAAGACATGGGGTTTCCGTTAGATTTTACTACTGCAGTAATCGTTTGCGTTCTCTGATTGTAAGGAGGCGCTGGCCGCGGACGTGTTTGACGCGGCAGCCGCATCGCGTGCTCACGACATGCTCACGGCAGAGCTTGACCGCCTTCAGAAACTCGTTCAGCGACGACCCGAACATTTCAGGTACTTTGTACTCATCCATTCTTTTTTTTGCTTAGTTAGTTCGAAGCCAGAATTTGAAATTATTATATTTGTATTCACTCTGAGACTTATGAAATTTTTAAAGTACATAGTAATTGTAAAATTATATATTTTTTTACAACTACTATGTACTTTAAAAATTTAAATAAAGAATGTAGTTTGAAAGTTTGTTCAAATATTTTCCTTCGCAGCTCGGACGCCTTTCCGATGCCACCGATCGCCATTGACTTTGGAGGAATACCGGCCAAGGCAGTCCAGACCATCTTGAGCGATCCCAAACTACTCGATGAAGAACTTGCAGAACTGAAAGGTGGAAGAGAGAGAGAGAAAGAGACAGAGAGCGAGAGGGAAGGAGAGAGGCAGAAGGAGAGAAAGAAAGGAAGAAGGAAATTGAAAGAAAAAGATGATTAGAGGTGCGAGGAAAATGAGACAAAAAAGAGGGAAAGATTGAAATGACGATGGATAAGAGTATTGAGTGACAAAGAGGGAAAGAAAATAAACAAGCGAGAGATTGAAAGATAGCGAATGTACTTAATGAGGGTGGTTATACTTGTCGAAGATTTTTTAAAATTGTAAACGTCAAATATCGCTGTTCTCCCAGCATCTTCATACGGCTCTGCCGACGAAGACGCCGCGTTGCGAGAGGAGCCAAGAGAGATTCGACGGAAGCCAGTTGTGGACGCACGGAGGAAATCTCTCGAGATCAGCCGTCGCGCTGCCGCCGAAGGAAAGCGGCGCGCAGCCGAAGAGAACAGTCAAGGTTCTTTTTTAATCTTTTTACTTACTACTTCAATCGACATTTTAAATCGATTATCGCTCTGCGCAATAGCTGCACCAATGTGCTGTTGGGCATATTATTTACATATTTTATTACAGGAAAATCATAGTATAATGTAAAAATTATACTATGATTAAAAAGAATAAACATAAAACATAAAAAGAATGGTTTAAAAAGAAGAATAACAAAAAGCACACTTTCTACCTGAACAGAGCCGCCCGCCCACTGGTCTCCGTGGAGTGAGTGGGGCGGCTGCGCTTGCGGCCGCCAGCTGAGGACGCGCGTCTGCGAAGCGGAATGGCGACGAGGCGCCGGCAGCGGCTGCCAAGGTCATTCCTCTCTATCTTCCTTCATTCAATCAATCAATCAACGCTTTAATTCAACGGGTTAATGGATTCCGTGGAAAATACTATTATTTAGAAATGTTATTACTTATATAAATATTGCTTATTAATCATTTTAAGGTGTAAATAATTTTTTCATCTTTTGCTCTTTGTATTTAAAGAACGTTTGATCTAAATCTTTCGCGTAAGTCATTCTTTTTTCCGCTGGCGTTGATATCTCTCAGAATCAGAGTTCGCTTGACCGCGTATTTCGAACCTGTTCAACTTGCGCTGAAGTGATAGTTCTATGAATGAGAGTTGTGTACAAGTAAAACCTTTGAAGAGATCAATTATCATTGATCACTGTTTTTCAAACGAGCATCTTTTTTTTGCTCTTTTGACTCAGCATCGGCAATTTTTCACTGATCAATGTCAGTGAAACAACGCATTGTCATCTTATGCAATAAAGGAGAATTATCACTCAGAGTAGCACTTCTGTTTTCAAAATGCTGTTCTCTCTCTCTCTCTGTCTCTCTCTCCAGGCTCGTCACACGAAGCCCGATCCTGCACGGGAGGCGAGCCGTGTTCGACGACCTCTCAGCCGAAGCGGACGACAGCGTCGCCAGCAGTTGTCGTTGAAAGCGACGATGACACCGTGGTACCGCGGCCGAGAGAAGGTATGAGATGCAGAGAGAGAGAGAGAGACAGAGTGAGTGAGTGAAAAAGAGAAAAAGAGAGAGAGAAAGGGAGAGAGAGAGAAAGGGAGAGAGAATGAGAGAGTATTCTTTGTATTCTGTATTGGGAACTTTGAGTATTCTGAGAGGTGGAGGGTGCTAGAGCGGAAGCGAGAGAAGGTAAAAATAGGATGTGAAAGGAGAAAGAGAAAGAAAGTATGACGAACTGATCTAGAGGGAGATGTAAACAGGTGGAGAGAAACTAGAAAAAGAAAAAGAGGTAAGAGAGAAACAGAGAATAGAAGTAGGACCTGGGAGAGACGGAGCAGTAAACTCTACTTCTCAGGAGCATCGGAAGCCGACCTCAAACCGCATCAGCTAGCTGAGGCCTTTTGGCTCACTGATAGTAAGTCTTTTTTTATATTTACTACAAGTTTGTAAAGATGAATTTATTCCCACGTTTTGAACAATGTTCTGATGTAAATAAAACAGCTCTAATCATTTACTTTTTAGTATTCCTATACGTACTTTATTTGTACATACGTATTTTAAGAACCGCTAAATTAAAGTTTTGAATTATTTATGTTTGTTAGAAAGAAAAATGACTAAATTGTACTTCAGCGACTCCTCGCCGTGAGAACTTGGACTACGAAACTTCAGAATTCTTGAGGAAAGCGTAATGATTCAGTTATTTTTTTTAACTTCTTTTAATTTTTAATGTTACATTTGACAAAGATACATATGTGTACGTGCAAATCGGTGTTCTAGCGAGTATGAAAATCATTGTCAGGCCAAATCAGGGTGTGCTTCTTTTTCATTTGAAGTGTTGCTTCGAAATGTTTAAGCGATATTTATTTGTTCGTGCCATTTCTAATTTTAATTCATCCTTTGATTTTTGTTTTAGAGTGAAATTTGATTAATATTATTCGAAACCCAAAGTGCAATTGTAGCAGATGTTTGATATGGAACCATTTTAAAAAACATATTTACATCTCAAAATCAGCCCTCACAACCAGTTTTCAATGTGAAGATTTTATATCTTATTTCTTAAAATGCCCCCATCCCGGGCACTTTCGCTCATGACGATGTCGATAATAAAGGACTTGACTAGTTTTTTCACTGTCTGTTTGAACACTTTGCATTATACTTACTGTTAATAAATCTCTTTGAATTAATAATAATAATAATTGCAAATTAATCGACCTGTTCCGAAACTGGAATGTGGAGCAAAGGAAGAGCAGAGAACGTGATCTTGTCCTTTCTTGTTCTCGATTCGTTGTAAACAGGGAGTGCACAAGCCAGAGTGCAGAATCTGTGTATCTATCTCTCATGCAGTTCCTCCATTTCACATTCACACTTTCCTTTTCTCTCAATTTTCTGTTCCGCTTAACTCACATTTTCTCTTTTTACTTTTTCTCTCTCATCCTCTCGCTCGATCAACATTTGAACGTTTTTTTTTAGCTTCTCCTTTCTGAAGAATGCAAGACTTCCGCGACATTAGACCAAAACGCAGCACCATTTTCGTTTTCAATAGCATTATCCTTCTCTCTTCTACTCGAGAACCGTTCTCTCTACTTCTTGCTCTTCGCCATTCCATCACACACTAA
Organism: Allodiplogaster sudhausi; assembly: GCA_945643635.1. Taxonomy (NCBI): domain Eukaryota; kingdom Metazoa; phylum Nematoda; class Chromadorea; order Rhabditida; family Diplogasteridae; genus Allodiplogaster; species Allodiplogaster sudhausi. The sequence goes on along the minus strand of CALZFC010000277.1, from coordinate 366,363 downwards.
CTCTTTTGAATTCTTCTCTCTCTCTCTCTCTCTCTCTCTCTCTCGCCATCCCGTCAATTTCACACCCATCACAAAACATCTCGTGATAAGCATGAGGTTGGGAAAACAAATTCGCTCTTTTACATTAATCTTGTGCGCTGTCTACGATTTAAATCACCTCCTGATAGAACTGATAAGTGACACTTTGTAGTGGGTGAGATAGAGAAAGAGAGAAAAAGAGAGAGAGAGAAAAGAACAAGAGAGAGAAAGAAAGAGAGAAAAAGATAGGAAGGAGATTTAGACGGAGAAATACGAGAAGGAAGCTTGGAAAAGGTTTTTTTCGGCGAATGAGACTTTCTGTACACGTATTCATGTATGTATGTACATGTATGACCATTCCTCTCACCACTATAAATGCCATCTCCAAGCCAACGTCGTCACTTCTTCGGTTCTTTTCACATTCTTTCCCATACTGCGCCTTCTGTTCCTCTGCCACTCTCTCTTTCCCTCGCTATGACCCCTACGGCAATGGAATTCTCAGCCTTTTCTACCCTCGCTCATCTCTAAACACTTTCGACTTCAATCGTCGCTTTGTCTTCGACTCCTTCCCGCATCGTGGATGACGGCTTCAATCTTCATCGCTCCTGCCTGCTGAAGAATTTGAATTTTCGTCTTTCTCGCCAAAAGAAGAATTTCATCGAGCTCAAGGAGCAAATAATGACAAACCGCTATAACATTATTTGAAGTGGTTATTTCTCTCTGATCTCTGATGCTTTACTGTTCCACTTTTGTTTTGTTCAAGAATTTGAATTATTTTTGACGGTGTGAATAAAATACTCTTACTTCTTGCAACTTTTACAAAAATTATAATTATATTAGTTCTTATGGTTATATACCTGAAACGTAACAAAGGAAGCAAAGTTTAAGGGAAGTAGGAAGGTCGATGAAAACAATTGTAGTTTATCATTAGAATGATGGCGATCAAAAAATGACTGCTCTCAATACAACGGAAAACTGAGAAGCCAGAGAGCGAAGAAGTTGGTGACGAACTGTGAACAAAGGATGGTTTAATACGAGTGAAGAAGAAGGCTACGAAGAGAGGAGAGAGAGAGAGAGAGAGAGAGAAGGAGAGAGAGAGAGAGAGAGAGAGAGAGGGAGAGGGAGAGAGAGAGAGAGGGAGAGGGAGAGAGAGAGGGAGAGAGAGAGAGAGAGAGGGAGGGAGAGAGGGAGAGAGAGAGAGAGATTGAATGAGAGAATGAAAGAGAATAACTCATTGTCAGAAGCCGAATAAGGGAGAAAAAGAAGTAAATAAGTAAAGTGTAAGTACAAAGCAGTTATAGAGTTCGAACTAGAATGATAATGGGAGGGAAGGAGAATGGGATTATATAGAAATACCGTGAGAATGGAATAGCAAGCAAAATAGAATTGACAATGAATGTGAGAGAAGGAAAGAATTAAGCTAGTGAGAGTAACGAGAAAAAAACCAAGAAGATAGTACATGAAAGAGAGAGTGATAAAAAGAAAACGAAGAGAATGAGAGAGATGGCACAAAAATTGAGAGAAACAGAACGAGTGAGTATGGACTAAAGGAGATATGTATGTATGTAAGTGTGAATTTATGGTTAGATGAAAAGTGAGCGACAAGGAGACCGCAAGAGAATTGATTGTGAGTGTGAGCGTAAACAACAAACAATTACGGCAAGAGTGAAAGTTGAGAAGAATTAATTGGACTTTCACTGCAACTGTCTTCTTCATAGAAGAGGAAAGAAGTTATTGGCCCCTCTCAACCCCTATCTTGGGGTGGGCTTAAACTGGTCATAAGAGTCTGTACTTTTCCCTTCTCATCCTCTCTCTCTCTTTCTATCATACTCTCTCCCTCTCTCGTAAAAATTTCCTCTAACCAAATTGTGTCTCACTCGCTCTCTTCCCTCATTCTCTCACTCTCTCGTTCTCCTTCTGCCTCGTATCACCACCAGCTGTCTCCTTCTCAACTCACGATGTAGTTCTTTTGTTCCCCTCTAGTCTTTCCATTATTCCAGACAGATATAAAAGGTACCGCATTGTTTTGTGGGCATTCTCCCGGAAATATGTACGTGGAAAGGTGGGCTACACTCAGATTCTGGAAAACATCTAAAAGAATAAAAGAGTAAAAGTAGTGGTATTTCATGATCTCGCGATCTCTTGGGGAAATATAACCTCGCCTGAGAGATGGCAACCGATTCGAGTGCCTTTTATCTATTCTTCTTGGCCTTCCGTTCAACGATCAGACGATTGAAATGCGATCAATCCCGCTCGTCTTCTTCGTCGTCATTTCATCGACCGTTGCCGAGGTAAAATATGTTTTTTTTTTAAGTTTCTAAAATATTACAGTTTTTATGCTTTGCTATATGAGTATTAAAAAATTAATTACGCAAAGAAAAAAAAATTCTTTAAAAAAATATTCCAAGGTATCCCGTCTCGAGTTCGTGCTCAGTCGCGTCAACGCGATTCACGCCAATGCACATTATACGCTTAAGTGACTCTTTTTTTAATTGGCGAAAGTTATTAGCGGGAATAAAGAGACAAATGTACTCGTGTATATCAAGTTTATCATAACTATATGTAAGGTATTCGCATTTCCACCGAGTTATTGTAAAAACGGTTCTCGAAGACTCTGCGGCTGCGCGATGCCTGCCATCGAACCGCGACGCGTGCCGCGGACGTGCACGTGCAACCGCGACCCGTTGCGTACTGAAGTCATTGCGGAGGCCACGGGCATATCGACACTCCCAGAAGCGTCGGGGGGGGGGGGGACCAGGCACCTTGCATCACGGTTGTTGTCACTGCGCAGCATAAGGCAATTGAGGGAGAGGGAGGGAGAGAGGGAGCGATAAATGAAGAGAGAAAAGAGATACCCAGTATCTTCTTAAAAGGCAGGAAGTTACTAGATAGGTATTCTCATCCGTATCTCATCGCCAATAAGAGACGTTAATTTTTTTCTTGCAAAAGTCCTTTCCTCTCTTCGGCTCATATTGAGATGCCAATAATTCTGATGCGGATTGCCGAGGCATCTTCCGGCTTCGTCCTCACTCGTCCCGACTGGCAGACTCTTTCCTTTCTCGATCAGCCCGACTCTTCTCCACTGCATTCGCGCGAATATCGATCGAGTCTGAATAAGATCTACTTTTAACGGACACATGATTTTAAATTATTTTTAAATGTTTAATCATAAATTTAATGAACCTGTACAGATAGTGCCCGTAAGATTTATCAGGAAAATCCTTTAAACTGCTTCAATTTATTTTCAACTTATATGTAACTTATTTACATATGTACATAGATTGTGGTACACTCTTCGGCGGTTCGACCCCCATCCTGGTCTCCGCCGTTGCCTCGACGACCGCCTCCTATTTCTCTGCTGCCGCCATGGCCGGTGACGGTTGTGCCAACAACATGGTCACCAGCAGTATCCACTACCACTCGGCCACAGTTCATTTCTGCCACAACTCCATCACCGTCTATTTCACGGCCGCTCCCTCCGCTTGCGCCAATTGTTGTAGCTACTTGGCCATTGCCTTCATCAACTACCTCGCAGCCATCCTTCACTTCCACTCCACTGCCTCCTCTCCCACCGTCGCCGCAGCTAACTTCTTCAGCAATTTAGTTAGATCCTTTCCACATAAATTATAATTTCAGATTTGAAAGAGTCTTGAATTCTCATCGATAACCTTCAGCGATCAAGTAGAGTACTATAGGCGAAACGGCTACTATCGATTCGAGTCGCTGAGAACGGTAAGCTTAATTTTTAAGGCAGTAAATATTGTTTTTATTTTCATTTTAATATTTTCGTTTTTAATTTTTCCTTCTTATGTCTACCAAATAAAGCGATTAAGTATGATGCAATTACGGTTTAACGAAGTCTTGGCGAATATCTTTACCAATGCGGCGCGCGATCGAATTCCGGCGCCGAACATCGACCGAGCCACTTTTAAGCAGGAGGTACATACATTTACAAATAGAGAATAAAGGTCCAGTCGAATGCCAGCGAACTGTCCCGTTCAGTGATTCAATGAAATGCCTCTGATTAGTGATAAAGTTTGAAAGAGTTTAATGATAGATTCCCGATTACATGTCTAATATTCCTTGCTCTCCAGATGGTGTCGTTCCACAACGCATTTCAGTGCGTCATGCCGCCGTGCCGCTCGTCTACGGCGCCGCGCAACGCTGGGCCGACCATCTTGGCGCCCTCGCTTCTTGCATGGCTCATGAGCCAGGCCATTTGTCAGCTTAAAACACTTTTTTTTTTAAACCAAAACATTTAGAATGTTTAGCAATGGGAATGATGCTATTTTATAATAAAGCATTTTCTCGTTTTTTTCTTCATTTGTTGCTGCATAATTGGAAAACAATAATCAGTAAAAAAGCGCTTTCAGCTACGGAGAGAGCGTCTTCACGACAACGACGACGCTGATGCATCCGACGGCGAGCACCCTCGCCGGTCTTGCCACGCAATCATTCTACCAGGAGCATCTTGCCTACAACTACTTCAAGTGGGCATTTATGAGTCTTGCTACTATGTATAAACCCGTCCAGAATAGCATATCGCAAAAATTACTAAATACATATGTATGTGCATAAATCCAAAGAATTTGATAATTTTTATCGGTATTTTATCATTATAGCGATGTTTCTTTAACATTCACAATTTCTCCCACTTTAAGATTGAAATGGCGCACATTTGAAGTTGAGTGAATAGCTCCTTTACAGTTCTGCTATGATGAACTTTCGCACAACGGCACACTTCACGCAGCTCGTGTGGCGCGCGTCGTGTTGCATGGGCATAGGCATCAGCACCCGGCTGGTGTCGGGTGCTGGCACGCCTTTCCGCCCCTACGCGCCTCAGTTTCAGGCGAGATATTGTCTTTGAAGAATACAAAAGAATTTTCAAGAGCTCTTCTTTACAGACGTTCGTCGTGATAAAGTATGACCCGCCCGGGAACATGCTGTCACCGTCCGAGTTCTTCAGGAACGTCATTCCTCGACAGCTTTGATAGAAAGAATGTAATGAAGATTTAAAGTTCATGGAACATTGCCAGATATGTAGACGTGAACAGACATCTGCCAGATTCTATTGCGACAACGACGCGAACAAAGGATCTACTCCAATTCGAATGCCATGCCAATGGTAGTCTACCATCGCTCTAACGATCTCCATTTCGGAGCGACTTACATATGTCTCGTTCTGGCAGAGTTGTTAGTGATGGAGTGGATGCATGTACATAGATTCCTTCTAGCGCATAATAACACGAGAAAACAGACGGATTTCAATGGCAATTCGCCACATCGTTGAAACAAATTGTTCAGCACGCATTTATGGTTCAGGAGGCATGAGTGGGTGAGTGACGCGGAGAAAGAGTAAAGAAATGTGGAGGGAAGATTCGAAAGTCAGTAGTTGAGTCATCAATCTGTCAGTACTCGAGGAGGCTTCGAAGACGGTTGCGGCGTCCTGAATAACAATGAATGCTATGGAGAATAGAAGTAGCATGACCAGAGAGAAATAAAAATGAAAGACGAGCCCCTTCGCCTCTTCGGATCGGCCGCGAGCATCTCGTCTGCCATGGCCGCGGCGTCCGCTGCCATCCCGAAAGCCTTTTTGAAAGCTATTGTTACCATTATTAGTCATAACAATGATACATATATGTGTCTTAAAATTTTAATGTTAATTGTAAGATATGTAAAATATATTGAACAGAAATGAAACAATTCTTGAACCATGTAGCAAAATGAGTCGTCCTCCTCAACCTTCTCCACCGAAACTTCGCGGAAGCGCTCGAGTTGCCGGAAAAGACCGCGGAGGCATTTGCACTGCTCGTAATCGCCTAAATGCAGCACAATAGATAGAGAGGAAGACAGAGTGGGAAAGAGATAGAGATGGAGAGGGAGAGGGAGACAGAGATAGCGAGTGAAAGTGTGAAAGAGAGAAAACATGGGACGTGCATGACCGAGTCAGGTTCCAACCCTCCAAGAAGAAGCTGAACTCGTGAATGAGCGGGTCGAAGGGTGTCCGGATGATAACCTTCTCGTTCCTCACAAGAACATTCTATTTAGCACATAGATAACAAATTTACGTCCTTTATCACATTAATCAATCACTTCTTTATCACCTTGAATTGAGAGTAGACAATGGAATGCGAATGAATTCTGACTTGTATTCTGGCCAGCGGGCGAGTCGCCAAAGAGAAAAGCGGATTGCCTGGACTTCCGGAGTCTGCAGCGCCGTCTCTTCTGCCTCGAACATTTTAAATTCAAATCTCTTTTAACATATATACATATTTCTGTGACTTTAAAGTTCGCTTGAACCGACTTCCTGGTGAGGGCGCGACTGAGAAGAAGGCAGAAGGGGGAAGCAGAGATTAAGGGGGTGCTCGTCGTTCACAAACACACCGATTCCCATACCAGAATTATCTCGCTCACAACGAATGCCGTATGTGTACATCTGAGAGAGGGGGAGAGAGAGAGAGAGCGAGGGAGAGAGAGAAACAGAAAGAGAAAATGAGAGAGAGGGCAAGAATGATGTTGATATGCTGACAATGATGTGTCCTGGGATAGAGTCGGATGCCCCGAGGGAGTTCGAGTAGTGGCGGGAGGGGGAGGTGAAGAGCCGGTGATGGCTTCCTTTCCCTGCCAACCGAGCAAGACGAGTAAACATGATAGAAATGAATTAACTCGTGACCAATAAAAAGAAGACAGGAAATTAACAAACTTTGGCTAAAAAAATTAACATAGAATGCATTTAGCTTACTTTTAATACTTATAACCTGTTCATGGTACACTTTTCATAACTCATTTAGTGCTTGGAAGGGCTCACCACAACAATGCAAGTAAAAAGGAGAAATACAGTTCCGCCTAGGATTTCTCCCGCTTTTTAACAACAACAAGAACTCTCACCTGGTACATTGTTTTTGAAGGAATTGATGAGACAGTCGATAAAGGCTATTCTGACAGAAATCTAGAAATCTAGAGAACAGAGAAACAGAAGGAGAAAGAAAAGAGATAGGGAAAGAATAAGAGGTAAGCGAAAGAGAGGGAGACAGTTAGAGGAATGCCGAAATTCATTATGTTTTTTGTGTAATTTGTGTAATCTAAAAAATTTCAAACAAAATGTTACGGTACAATAGCTCCTTAAGACCCTTTATTCGATGTGCAAGGTTATGGAGAAGGGAAAGGAAAGGGCGGAAGTCTGAGGGAGAAGGGGAAGGGAAGGCGGTAGAGGGAAAGAGGTGGCGACTACTCGGCAGCGTTGGCGATGAGCGGCAGGACCATAAGCTCGGGCGCCGCGGCACGCGCAGTCACGGCGCGCGCGTCCGTGTCCTCCTTCGTGGCCTGCAATTGGTATTCAGATTGCATGAAGAGCATGGATCTGCTGACATCCGCGGCGAGAACGACGATCTTGTCGATCTTGGCGGCGCCGTTCTGGCGGAGGACGTCGATGCGGAGAGTGTCGCAGGGCTCGACGAAGGCGTGCACCGGATTTACGCGGTACAGCTGATTGTCAGAGCACTTCACCTGCAAACAAATCGAATTTTTTTTTTACAAGGAATATATGCTAATAACTCCAAATCCAATTGAAGACCTTGATGGCGCGGCGCTTGTCGGTGGTGTTGAGGACGGAGACCTGCGAGAGTCCGCCGGCTGACTTGAAGCGAAGGTCGGAGGGCGCGAGCTGGAGCTGCATGGGAACGGCAGCAGTCGGAACGAGGAGAGGCTGGGAGGCGGGCTGAGAAGGCGCCGCACCATCAGCAGGAGGAGCAGCCTGAAGATAGATTCAGTCTATTTAATCCGAACCATTTCCATCTTTTTATGTCTGTTATGCACAACATTATCATTCTCATCAATTCTTTGGAAACCCAGCCTTTGGCTTATCGTGATGAGAGCGTCCGGAGAGGCCGACGGAGCCAGCAGCGGTCTTTGATTTGCCGAAGTTGGGGCCGGTCTTGGAGAGGCTCTTCCGGCCGCGCGACCTTCCCGACTTCTTCGAGCGGCCAGACTTTGCTGACTTCTCCGGCTTGCTCGCAATGCCAACCTTCAGGAAAAAATGTTATGAACAAGAAATATTTCATTTTTAAAGAAATTTCTCACGGCGGTAGGCTGTCCGAGGATCTTCGGTTGCTTCTGGCTTTCGTCATTGCGGGCGCCCGCAGGCTGCGCAAGAGACGAAATAGTGGGAGCAGGAGCCGGGCCACCAGCGGTCGCAGTCTTGGTCGACTTGAGACTCCTGCAATGAACAGTACGTCAAAATGAGATTATTACTGCAAATGATTGAAAAAAACCGCACTGTGCACTATGAGCCGTGGACCTTCCGAGATCTCCAGACTTGGTGGACTTCAGATTCCTTCGATTAAAAACAAGCGTAGGAAATTATATATGGCCTATGTGAAGTATTTCAATGCAAAATGCACGTAATTCCACGAATGCGTACTTCTGTCCCTCACTGGCGGATTTTCCCGACTTGGCAGACTTGGCAGAGGCCGACTTGGAGGAAGCGGAAGCCACGGACGCCTTCTTAGCCTGCGAGAGCTTCGCCGATTTCGCCGAAGCGCTCCTCGAGGACTTCGCGCTCCTGAAAACGAAAGAAAACTTGATTATTGACTATTTTTGATACGGGATAGAACGAAATATTCTGACGGACACGCTGTGCGAGGAGGGTTTTTTGGCCTTTGCAGGCTGGGAATGAGAAGTCTTGGACGAGCCGCCCTTCTTAGACACCGGCTTGATCTGAAACAAATTAATAAGAGATGAGTTGGATATGGGAAGAAGTTCATCAGGGTTTATTGATTATGGGATTAAGAATGAAGAATGGGAGTAGAAGGGCAGCGAGGCTAACCTCTCTTTTCTTGACGCAGACGAAGAGAAGAGTGAGGGAGGAGGAGAGAGCGCCGAGAGCAGCAGGAAGCCACCACATAACTTCTTCTTTGATTAGAGGAGAGCAGCTGGAGGATCAGGAGTAGAAGAAAGACGGTGGAATGACTGGGATGACTCTCTCCGCCTCTTTTATACTCTATCTGAGAGCATGCACTTTTGACCTAAAATGCTTTGCACTTCGAGATTGAACGTGCAAAATTCTATTTACCTGAAAATCTAAATATTTTATATAGGTTTTCATAATTATTCGCACTCTTCTTGTTCATTGTCAGCCACATCTGGACAATGATAAATTGGACCGAACAAAAACACCCTTTGTTGCGAAATATGTAAATATAAATTATATATGAATGAATATACATCGATTCACTACTACTTTTGCAAAGTATACTTTGACACTTCGGATTTCGATTTCATTCCAAGTCTATTAAATCGCTTCCGGCGGTCGTTTGTCGGGATCGCTAATGCATTATTCGCCTCCAGAACGATCTTCAATCATTTCCAGTAGAGGAAGTAGTGATAGCGGGGCAGTTAGACACTTATTCCACAAAGTCGATTGTGTTGGAAGGTTGTTAGAGTAAATAAAACTCCGCCCCATTCATTTAAAAGGAGCTGCGATTAAATAAATATTGTGTCTCTGCATGTCTCGGTTGGTTAATGAATAATTGTTTTACATGCAGTACATTTGCACTGGAACCCTTTATTGTCGAGCATATAGCGGGTAGTGAGAGAGATAGAGAGAGAGAGAAGGAGAGTGAGGGAACATTCAGGGGTTGTACTCGATGGGAAGGTTCTTGCGGCGGACCATGCCGTCGCCCTGGAACCACTCGCGGCGGAACTGCTTGGCGGCGCCGTCCGGGGTGTTGGTCCACTCGATGGTGATGCGGTCGTTATTCGTGTCCTCCTAAAAATTGTACAAATAGTATAGTTTTAAGAAGGTTACATATAAATTGGATTTGCACAATTAAATTAAAAACTATCGGTAGCACCTGTCCATAGGCGAAGGCGTCGCAGGAGACAGCAACCAGGACGGGCTCCTTGGGGTCGAGGACTCCGCTGGCCGGGTCGACACCGAGACGCTTCATGTTCGTGGTCTTGAAGGCCTAGCCGATGCGACGGGCAGAGCTGTTGATCACCTGCAATTGAAAGAGTCAACTTTGTTTGTTTTATCAATTGTAAATAAATAAATTTATCTTAGATACATAGCTTGCGAAACAATGGCGCAGGAATCAAGGCAAACCTTGATGTGGTAGGTGTGCTTGTCGTCGTAGGGCGCGTTGAAGACGACCTTGGAGTTGGGCTGGGTAGCGATGTCACCAGGAGGGACGGACTGGGCCATGGCTCGGAGGAGAAGTGATGTGGAGAGGCATTTATAAACCTAACAAAGTTGACTTGCTCAATTACAGGTGATCAACAGCTCTGCCCGTCGCATCGGCTGGGCCTTCAAGACCACGAACATGAAGCGTCTCGGTGTCGACCCGGCCAGCGGAGTCCTCGACCCCAAGGAGCCCGTCCTCGTTGCTGTCTCCTGCGACGCCTTCGCCAATGGGCAGGTGCTACAGATCGTTTTTAATTTAGTTAGGCAAATCCAATTTGTATGTAACCTTCTTTAAATTATCCTATTTGTACAATTTTTAGGAGGACACGAATAACGACCGCATCACCATCGAGTGGACCAACACCCCGGACGGCGCCGCCAAGCAGTTCCGCCGCGAGTGGTTCCAGGGCGACGGCATGGTCCGCCGCAAGAACCTTCCCATCGAGTACAACCCCTGAACGTTCCCTCACCCTCCTTCTCTCTCTCTCTCTCTCTCTAGCAGCTACATATATGCTCGATGATAAAATGTTCCGGTACATATGTCGTCCATGTAAAACAATTGTTCTTTACCCAACCAAGGCTATCTATGCCTTGGTTGGGTAAAGAAACCACAAACAAAAGGAAAAACACATACATTTGAAATATTTGAAAGGTCCTTGAATATCATGAAATATTAGCAATATAGTGAAAAATTGGTCGGTTCTTTTCAAAATTTTACAAAATAAATGGTTACGAATGGTTCCTGCTTTAAGTGACCAAAAAACAATTTTTTTTACGACCGACTGCCAGAAGTCGAACTCGAATAAAAAAGAGAAGTAACAAGTAGTAATTGTCGAATATAAAGGGACAACAATAAATTGAGAATTATTTAGTATTTCCTGTGACTTCCATACTTTTATTCGAGTTCGTCTTCTAGGAAACTGTAGCATGCATAATCAGCATATAGATTCCCTAACTTGAAGCTAAATAGAGAATATTTTATTGGCGATATTGTGAGAATTAAATATCCCTTCTGGTCCTCGGAATGCTAGGAAAAACAAGGATTTCTCATTCAGTTCAAACACATATTACTAAAGGCTTTCCCGTTTCTTTCTTACGTTACCACTCCGTTCTTCTTCCAGTCGTATCACTGCCCCTTTAAATGCTGTAAATGTTTACAAAGCAGCTGCTATTAAATTAGGGCAACATTGAATACATCTTTTTGTTTTGTATATGGCCTGCGATTTTCCATTTTTGAGGAATTACTGAAGGCGGCAATAGTGCCTTTCAGAATGCTTAATAAAACGGCACTTTATTTTTAACTAAAAATTCAATGGCAAGGAACTGTTTGTTCATCTCTGGCCAAGCTCCGCCAACCCGTCCGACTCAGGCCTATGCTCTGCCGACCAGTACACATAGCTAAACGACTTGCGAAATGGCGACCACTCGCGATCTTAGCTGGCAATCGGATGAGACATCAGTTTCTTTGTCCATGTACCCGCCAAGAGGAAGGAATTTAAGAGAGCCTCTCTCTAAGGGTCAAGGACTGCCTGCCCCGATGACCGATGTTCGATTTTGACTACCAGAACTTTATGAGTGATACATAGATAGATTATAAGGAAAACTAGACGGTTGAAAAGTTTGAGAAATTTTTTTTCTCCACGCCACCACCCGAAATATGTCAAAAATTCGATGTTCTGTAACTTGCTTCATTTACAATATTTTTTACTTTTCTTTTTTTTTCTGATTGCTCATTCAAAACTGCACAAAAAGTCCCAGATAACTGTTTCTGAAAAGATTCATTTTAATAGACTTTTTCCGGATACAAATTTTTAGGACTAAAAAAATGTTATTTTTTGTGTTTTTTTTTTCATTTTTGCCGGTCCATTTCCAGAGAAATCATTCCATAATATGAAAGTAGAGGAAAAAGTACATGATATATGTTTCAAGGATTTGAGGACACCTTTTTTGGGTATCAATTTTTGAATACTATATGCCATCAAGTGCTGCACCGCAGTTTAAGCTCCATATCTGTTTTCCCTTTTTACCTTTTCATCTGCAAAGCATGTATTATTTTATTATTTTATTATAGTTTATAATATTATTTTATTATTGGAATCTGAGAACACTATTTTTAGCTACATCAATTTTAATCGTCGATAATGTGCGGAAGTTTCATCCATAACTCTTCGGCTAGTCCTGCCCCAAAATGTTCGAATTGAATTTTTCTCTTAAAATCACCCCATGGGGGTTCTTTGATGCGAGGAACACGAATATCATGTTTATTTTTTAGTATGACGTCATTTTAAAAAGATACGGTAGGTGAATATTAAAACTGTGTCGTTCAGCCATTTACCTACCGTAACTTTTTAAAATGACGTCATACTAAAAAATAAACATGATATTCGTGTTCCTCGCATCAAAGAACCCCCTTGGGGTGATTTTAAGAGAAAAATTCAATTCGAACATTTTGGGGCAGGACTAGCCGAAGAGTTATGGATGACATTTCCGTACATTATCGCCGATTAAAATTCATGTATCTAAAAATAGTGTTCTCAGATTCCTATAATAAAATGATATTCTATGCAGTTTTCTTTCCTCTTCAAGATAGCAGTGAATATTATCTGGAAATCGATCTACGAAATACAGAAAATGTCAAAAAACCCGACGGCAGACGTATAAGAAAAACCGAAAAATTGAATTTTTATGTCTAAACTTTATTTTTCGGGAAGTATCAAAGTTTCGTATAGGCATGATTTGTAGAGAATAAAAAACTACACCATTATACATGCTTTGCAGATGAAAAGGTAAAAAGGGAAAACAGATATGGAGCTTAAATTGCGGTGCAGCACTTGATGGCATATAGTATTCAAAAATTGATACCCAAAAAAGGTGTCCTCAAATCCTTTTCGTAGAAACATATATCATGTACTTTTTCCTCTACTTTCATATTATGGAATGATTTCTCTGGAAATGGACCGGCAAAAATGAAAAAAACACAAAAAATAACATTTTTTTTAGTCCTAAAAATTTGTATCCGGAAAAAGTCTACTAAAATGAATCTTTTCAGAAACAGTTATCTGGGACTTTTTTGTGCAGTTTTGAATGAGCAATCAGAAAAAAAAAGAAAAGTAAAAAATATTGTAAATGAAGCAAGTTACAGAACATCGAATTTTTGACATATTTCGAAGTGGTGGTGGCGTGGAGAAAAAAAATTTCTCAAACTTTTCAACCGTCTAGTTTTCCTTATAATCTATCCATGTATCACTCATAAAGTTCTGGTAGTCAAAATCGAACATCGGTCATCGGGGCAGGCACCAATGGCGCCCTCCTTGAACCTTACAGAGAGGCTCTCTTAAATTCGGTCTCAAATATCCTTTACTTGCACTTCTCACATTCAATATTTTAGCAAAAAGAGAACAAAAGAAGTTCAAAATGCAAATTTCATGTTTATGAAATGGGAAATTTCGCAACCAAAATGCAAGAAAAATTATTTTCCACTCCGGAATCATTTCACCTCCCATCCGCCGTCTTAGAGAGGTTGGTCCCGTCTTTTCTCAAAACTTTTTTTAAAGTCTCCCAACTTTATCCTGTATTCGTTTGGCATATTTCGTCGTAGGAGCCATGAAAAGGGGCGGAGCCAGAATATGAGCGGAGTCACACAAATTGGATTGCAGATGCCTTCGTGGCAGCTGCTGCTCGGCAGCTCGTGCTTGGCCGTCCTGCTTTTGCTGCTCGTCCTGCTGCTCTTCTACGCGCTGCGGCGGCGAGCCATCGAGAAGGAGGTCGCTCTCTTCAGCTCACTCTCTTTCGGCTCGCTCTCTTTAGCTCGACCTCTTTCTCTCTCTCTCCATTCCTACTCTGCTAATGGTCGCGGTCAGCAAAAATATATAATCATAAGACCAGACATAACGGAAAAGGTTGGGCGTAGAGTTTGCCATGGCCCTGGATAAGGATTTCATTCTATGACAACAAAGTAAGCCAAAATATGCATTCACTCTATCCCCCTTTACCTCCCTCTCTCTCTCCCTATCACTCTCTCTATCTCTCTCGCTCCCTCTCTCCCTCTGTCCCTCTCTTACTCTCTCTCCCTCTCTCTCTCCCTCTCTCTCTATCTCTCTCGTTCCCTCTCTCTCTCTCTCTCCCTCTCTCTCTCTCTGTCCAGCCTCCTCACCCATCCGTGTGCGTCTGCCCTCACAGTACCTTCGTCCGCTCCTCGCCTTCTCTCTGCCCGCCTCTCCCTCGCTCTTCTCGTGTCTCTCCTTCGCCACCTCTGCCATCTTCGCTGCCTTCCTCCCGCAGCGTAAGAAGATCGTGCCCGACGAGGTATCAGTGATGACAAGTAATTCTGTTTAATTATTTTATATTCAAATTAATTTTAGAGACATTTTATATTGAAAATAAAATAAAACAAAATAAGTTACTTTTTCCTTCTTCAGTTCTCATCGCTCGTCGCGTGAGCAGGCGCCGAGTTTGTCTGCGGTCGCCGCCGCCGCGTACGAAGCAGACATACGAGATGCCGAGCCGTCAACCACCCACGAGTACTCGCATACTCCCTTCTTTACTCTCTTACATACAAATAGTAAAATAATAAAATGTATTTCAAGGCCACGAACGCCTGTGTCGACGGCCGAAGCTTCGTCGCTCGTGCTCGACGAAATACAGATTGGAGTGGGAGGAGAAAGAGAGAGAGAGAGAGAGAGAGAGAGAAGGGAGGAGAGAGGGAGAGAAAGGAGAGGGAGAGAATGGAGAGGGAGAGAAAGGGAGACAGACAGACAAATGGAATCAGGGTAATTTGCAGACTCCCATTTCGACTCGTGGATCCGCTTTTAGCTGCGGCAGTGGCGGATTCACGTCGTGCAGCTTCGCAAACTCGAACTCGGCGACCACGGTGGCCACAGCGGAGCCAACGCCATCGTTGGACGGGTGGGCGGAGTCTGGAACGAAGACGGAGCCAGTGGAACGAGATGACAAACTGCCGCAGTGACCAGCAGCGACTAGTTCCTTGTTTCGCAACACTTCGGCCACACCCGTTTTAAGGGCATCACCCCTTTTTCGTATTCGAGAATAAAGAATACGCTGTTCTGTGCTTTCGTGAGCAAATCTCTCTTCGAATCTTGGGAAAATTCACTTAGTTGAAAGATCAAAAGGTTCTTCTGATACAACAACATTTTGAACATTAGGACAACAATTGACAACAATTGAACGCAACAATTATCTGTGATCTACTTGCTGCAATAATAGTTCATGAGCGGTGATTGGCCATATGTATGTGCATACTTCCATAACAAGACAATAACAAATATGCCACGATATTTACAGCGTTAAGTTGTATTTTTGAATGTGTATATTATTCTTAATTTTTTGGCTGTTGATTATGCGCTCATTTTTTTATCTAATGCTAAACAATCTTCAATGAGCTTCTATGCCCCAGTGGTTTGAAGATCCCTCGTTAGATTACTTTATTCGTTAGCTCATGTTTTCCCGAAGGATTTAACTATTGCGTACTGTTTCTAAACGTTAAACCTACGAAAATAATTATGTCTGGAATTAGATGTTTACACTAGTCGTGCCAAAATGTCTTGTTCAACACATTCTGGTGCAGCTTCCGTTAGATATAATCTTTCGTTTTAAATATGTTTCGACGATAAGCGTTCAGTTTTTTCTTATGCCTATGCACTTTGCAAAAATTGGTGTTTCAGACAGGTGGCTTCGTAGAGCGATAATACAGGGATTTGTTTGGTCATTTGCATTCTACATCTAAGGATTCATAAATATGCTTGTCAATATATTCTGCGAATGCGATTAAACCATGTTTTCCGCACATTTAAAATGTAGGTATTCGTAGTGTAATATTCTCTGCTATATACTTACTTGCAGTGTAAATAATACATTCTGCCTTCAAAACTCCGTCGTTTATTCACGTACCTATGTTCATACATACTATGAGCTTCGGTGGTTGGGAAGAAAAGGTGATAGGATCCAAGCCCAACCCTTACATACAGTGCCGCTCAAGGCGAGGGGTCAATTCTATGTCGGCAATGGCGGCCGCTTCCAAATGGGGCAAGTGGAATATCTCGCTGTGGAAAATTTTTTCACACAAATCACATATCAATTTGAGATCCCTGAATGTTCTTCACTAATCCTGCTAAAACAAATCTTGAACATTTGTGAAATTAGCATTTTCATGACATACGGTGACATAATTTCTGTGAGTATTTCGTGTGTTGCAGGTTCTTTTTTGCTGCATTTTTCAAGATTTGTTTTAGGGGGATTAGTGAAGAAATTTCGGGGATCTTAATTGATATGTGATTTGTCTGAAAAAATTTCTCACAGCGAGATATTCCACTTGGCTCATTTAGACGCGGCCGCCATAGCCGACATAGAATTGAGCCCTCGCCGTTGAGCGGTACTGTATGTATGCGTTTACGTCTTTCTGTGTACAAATCACACAATGTACATACCACCAACTTCGGCCCAGCTCTCTACGTCTCTTACCGAATACCGTATTTTCTCTATTAGTACCCCCGGGGTTCTATTTTTCAATACCCTGGCGAGAGGGGGGCACTATTAGAGGGAGGGGTTCTACTAGAGGGAGGGGTACTATTTTTCAATGGGAGACACTAAAAGTTTGATAACAACATTTTCTTCTCAAAAAAAAAAAGAAGAATCATAGCTCGAATTCATAGGAATCATCACTGGAATATCCATTTTATCACATATTTTGAATGAATTTGCAATCAGTTCATTGGGGAGAGCATCCCATGCCTCCAGGATCCATTCGAGGTACGTCTCGAGCTGAGATATTAGGCTGTTAGGTGGGGCACTATTGGAGGAGGGGATGTTTTACTAGAGGGAGGTGTTCTATTTTTCAATGGCTTTATCAGAGGGGGTACCATTAGAGGGGGGGGGTTCTAATAAAGAGGGGGGTACTAATAGAGAAAATACGGTAACTGGATTAATGTCATTTCAGTGCAACTCATTTGGGCCCGCTGCTAACATTTGTAATCGAGTCTTTTGTTTTTCGTTTATGGACTGTGACCAGACGTCTGCGATTAGTGATAATAACGCTCCTAATTATGTAACATTATCAAGGGTGGACGGCAGGTTATTTTTATGGTGGCAGAATATTCACATGTACATATGCATGTAAATAAGACCGGTCGATGTAGTTTGTGTCCTTCTTTTGATTCTGAGTAGGACTGAAAATGGCGCGGAATGGTGTCGTCACCTAATCAGGCACCGCCACTCTCTCGATGGGCCCCGAAGCCCTGTGGTGGACGCTGACCTCCGTGCTGGGAGTGTTCGGTGTCTGCCTGAACTCGCTGGCCCTGCTGACCATGTTCCGTGCAACTCCCAAGAGGATGCTCTCCTTCGCCCGGCTTCTCATGGTCATGGCCGCCACTGACCTCATCAGCAACATTCTCGCTGTCATTTCCATGCCAAGGTGTGAGAATATATCTAACGCATGATTTAATCAATAAGGTTAGATCGTTCACTTTTTGTTATTTTTTTTTCCGGTTAAAACCAATGCCGATTAGAGAAATGATTACATAATATGTGAAATTATTAATAAAAAAAGAACACTGTCTTGCCTCTGCAATGGATGAAAATTTGTCCAATATATTTATTTTTCTTATTAATTAATTTATGGGAAGCTCTTAAATATGTACTATACATATGAGTCTGACAGAGCCCTAGTGGCGGGCGACGCGGTGATCGTAATCATGGCCGGTCCTTGTCGACTCGTCTCTCGCGACTTCTGTTTTGTCACGTACTCACTCGTCCAGTTCTGCTTCTGCTACTCTCTGCATCTTCTGGCCTTCTGCTTCATGTTTCGGTTCGAGTCAAGTTCTCCCGCGAGTAAACCACAATTATAATTGAAAAGGCTTCCTCTCCAAGATTGTACGTCGTGCTTTGGGAAGAGCCGCCCGTCTGGAAAGTACTCGCAACCTCAGCGACACTCGCCATTCATCCGGCAATTATCGTGGTATGAACGCCGACTTTTGATGCATATATATGTACGGAGGGGGTCCATAAAAGCTGATTTATATTAAAGTTTAATAAGTACACAAGAAATTATCTTAAAATTATATGACTGTGTCAAGCCCATATTTTCAGACTGCCAGTATTATTTTGGCCGGCTAGTTATAAATATTGGAGGGCTTTGATAAGCAACTTTATCTGTTAAGAAAAGTAGCAAAAACTAGAATTTATTCATGTGAATTAGCAATCCAAGAAAACAGAACTTGACTGAATGCGTGAAATGAAGCAATACCACCTGCGAGCCGAAATAGCGAGCGTGATACTCTTAAAAGATTTTTTTTATTTTTAATCTCTTTTTCTTCTTATCTACAACCTCCCTCACTCAGATTTGTTTCGTATGCGACCTCGCGAGTGTTGCCGAATTGCGCACCGCTTTGCATTCTGCTTTTCCTAAATACGAAAGCGTCAACATCACAATCACTGGTCAGTCATTTTTTCTCGCGTTCTCGACTTCTTTACTACTCTTACGAAAGTCTTTCGTGCAATATACTCTCATATTTATCTTGTTCAATAATTACGTGAATCTGTATCCTATGATGTATGTGGCGAGCAAAAAAAATTAAAGGCAGAGTTTTATTTCGAGTATTGTTAATATTTCTACATTCCAACTAACGGTTTATTCTATCCTTGCAGGAAGTATCTCAATCTGGCGTCCTCTCACTTTCATCGCCGTTTGGTCTGTGATTAGCACGCCTTTCGTGACTTATCCATTCGTACTCATTGGACGGAAGGCCATCATTGTGAGACTGGACAAGTACGCGAAGATCATGAGCACCCGGAATCATGAGCTGCAGCGGCAATTGGTCAAGGTGGGAGGGAGAGAGACCATTTTCTCTGAGACGGCAGAGAAAGTGAGGGTGCCTTAGAATGTACAGAGAGGAAAGAAATGATAAAGGGACGGAGAAGGATAAAGCAGAGAGATGAATGATGAAAATGTGGTATATTTGCACCAAGGATGAGATGAAGACCACTCCAGAACACTTCATAACACGGCATTTAGAATTTTGATTGTTAGGAAGCAAACAGCCTTCAGCTTCTCGAAATACATACATAAAAATTAATCTTGCCCATTTATCCAGTTTATGAACTCTTTCATTTAGTTATTGTGATGTTCAGCACAAAGTAATAGCAGCAAATGTATCGTGGAATTAGAATGACGCAAATCTGTTTTAGGCCCTCACCTGCCATGCAATCGTTCCGTGCTTTTCTGTCTATTGCGCCATCGCATTCTTCCTCGGATATTTTCACATATGGAACGATCCCTTTCTCGAGAGTTCAATTTACGCGGTTTGTTTCCATAAAACATAAGTAAGTTAAAAAGAAACTATTTGTTTAGGTCTGCGACTTTATACCAACGTTGAATCCGGTCATGATATTATACTTTGTTACTCCATATCGAAAGTTTGCCGTTTTCCTTGTTTTAAAAGAGCATCGAATAAATTGAAAATATTTCTACCATTGACTGACTTTTAATCTTAATTGTTGTACATGAGTACATATGAGGAGATGGTTGATATGCATCTAAATGATGAAAAGAGGTGGGACTTGAGAAGTAAAGAGGAAATGAGAGAAATGAGAGTATAATGGAGCCAAGAGAATAATGGAATTTCAGATTCGTGCACTCATTGATGAGTTGGCGTTCGAAGAGGGTTCTCAACACCATCGAACCAAACCATTCCATGCGGAGTAGCAGCATGTTTACATCTGCTTGATCATTTATAAGTTACTCCTTCATACTTGCTCTGCTTACGTTATCCCTTTCACTTGTATCAGTAAAAAAAAAACGAAAAAAAAAAATAACACAATGCTGAGGATGCATTTGCACTCTATCGCGACTTGCAAACGGTGAAAAGGTACAATTCTGGTTTTGTATTAAGTTTACGTCTCGCAATGAAATTGATGCATACATGAACAGGAGAAGCCGACAATCCTGTCATGGCTGAGTTGCTACTTCTACTAGTGATAATGTGCATTTGCTTTCTCGATCAATAAAGAAACAATATCATTCATAAACTGGTGACAGATAAAGACCTGAACAAATTTCGATATTGACAAGAGATATAAATTTGGTTTGTATTCATTCTTTCGTTTGCAGTACTTCAATCAGTGGCCTATAACTTCTGCAGGAAGGAACCGTAATGAAGGTACTCATGTGGAGTCGTATAATCGTTGTTTCCTTGTACTCATTGAGATACACTTTGTAATCCGATCATTTAGATATGCTTCATATGCGACCTCACGAGCGTAGAGGAGTTACGTGCCGCGTTGAATTCCGCCTTTCCTCATTACGAGAGTGTCAACATCACGATCACGGGTGCCACAGTTTGATGCCATTGTTTGCAAGACAACATTAATTTATTTTATAAGTCGAATTTTTGTTAACTTAATTATTTTTTTAACGTATTATCATTAGTATTTTAATATAAAGAATTAGTCATGGTGCCACAGTTGTCATTGGAAAAAGTAGGTTTGGCGGTTCTTTCTGTTTCCCATCTCATTCTTGTAGTATATGTGAAATAAGACACTCAGGGGTAAGTGGTCTAAAGAACTTTGTCAATTCCAAACATCAGAGTACATTCCCATGCCTGTCAACTTTTGTCTCATATACGGTTAGACTTTCAATCCCGAGAATTATAAGAAAATTGGTGCCATTCGTCAGCAAATAAGAGGAAAAGAAGAAGAATGTAAAGTTTGTATTTATTTCTTTTGATTTTCAAATGTTTCACCTCTTATGAGTGCCATTTGATTCTCTTCAGGCAGCCCCTCCATTTGGCGTCCGCTGACCTTCGTGGCCGTTTGGTCAGTGATATCCACGCCGTTCCTGACTTATCCTTTCGTGCTCATTGGCCGACGGGCTATTATTGCGAGGCTCGATAAGTATGCGAAGATTATGCACACGAAGAATCTTGCGCTGCAGCGGCAGGTGGTCAAGGTTTGTGGAGACAAGGGAGAAAGAGACAGAGGGACAGAGAGAGAGAGAGAAACGAGAGAACAATGAGGAGAGAGATAATGACTCAGGGCAATGATTACTAACTAATAAATATGCGTATTGAAATAGATATATATGTACATACGCATATTAAGGAAGAGTCGCAAGATTGATAGCTAATGGAAAAATATGCAATGGATAAGAGTTGATCTATCAAACCTGTACTTGTATGAAGAGGATTAATGGGCGGAAATGAGACAATGAGCTGCCCGACAATTGTGACGCTTGAGACATTCATTGACGGTTTGAATTCATTCAACCGAAATGCGCATTAGCCATTGTACCCATTGTACACAGAGTCAAATAAAGTATTGCTCCTGAAATACCAAATTCAGCACTATTCTTAGGTAGCTAACAAGGCAATAAACCAAAGGCCTTTTGCGAGGATCATTGATTCGGATTGTAATGCACATTATCTCCTATCCGTGTCATACTAAAAGACTAACGTTAAAAGCTTTCGTCAAGTGAGAATATGTACAAATACCAACACTCATGGGTTAAGAACAAATAGGTTATGTAAGGAGTCAGGAATTTTGAAAATCCGGAAGAAATAATGACAGAATACTAAAAGGAACGTCACGAACAATCTACATTCAGGCCCTCACGTTCCACGCAATCGTTCCTTGCTTTTCAATCTATTGTTCACTCGCCTTCTTTCTCGGCTACTTTCACATATGGAACGACCCTTTTCTCGAAAGCTCAATTTACGCAGTACGTCAAATTTTTAATTGTATTTTATGTATAGCAAAAACTTAACACAATCAATTTCGAACAAAACAAGAAAACAAAAAGTTTAGGATAAAACTGAACAACTAAAATGCAAACTCGAAATCAAAAGACATTTTCAGGTCTGTGCCTTCATCCCGACGTTAAATCCAATCATGATAATGTATTTTATTTCGCCTTATCGAAAGTAAGTTACTCAAAAGCGTCGTAATCTCACAATCAACGGACAAAGAATAGACTGGAATACAATTCTTACAATTCTAACAACTCAAAAGATCGTTAGAAGGGAAATAATTAAGGAAAAATTGGTCAATAGAATATGGTCTGAAAGCGTGACATCTCTTTTTTTAATTAATGGTAATATAATTCAGATTTGTGCTGTCTTCGCTGTGTTGCGCAACACCTTGGCTCATTGAAACGACGTGCAATTCCAACGACGGAAATAACAATCAAATCTCCCGCCAAGTCTCGCCAGTAATGCTATTTGCCGTCAAAATACAATGCATTATTATTCAGCTTAGCCTAAAAATCGGGAGACAGTCTACTACCGGAATGGACAGAGTGAAAGCCATTTTTAGTGATCTTTGAGCGATATCTGTCTGTTATAGATTATACGGCATGAAATTGAATAAAGAAATGTACAAAAACAAGAAACGGCTGAAAACATCACTTTGTTTTTCAAAATTTAAGATATCACTTTCTAGAGCTTACATGGCACATGCCTAGAATGAAAACTGTGCTATGGTGTGCACAGCTGGCAAGCCGTCTAGGGACACGGCAGGATACTGGATGGATGATTACTGGCAAAGTGAGAGAGAGAAAGAAGAAAGGCGATAGATTGGGCAAGGGAGGGAGAGCGCTAGAGATGGAGACAGATGAAACTCTCTAGGCTACGAACGATGATCGAGATACATATGAAACAGTGACAAGAATATAGAAAAGCAAAGCTTTTTAGAGCACAAGAGAAGGGAGCATTGGATAAAATAAACAAGGAAACACGAAAGGGAAGTAGCGTCTGTCTTGATGCAAGCTTGTTCAAACTGAAATACATAGATGAATCGCAATCCCCTCGAGAACGTCAACGGTCTCATCATTTTTGCTTCACTGCAATCTTTCATGTCTAGTGTATATTCCATATCTTCGTTTTTTAATCTTTCATTTAACTAGGTTCTTCTTTGCAAAAAGGGAATTGACATCTAGTACATGTTTAACAGTTTTTTTGCCTTGTTAATTATTACCTTAACTGTTTAGTTATTCGCTTATTTTCTTCAAATTAATAAGTGAAATGGTAATGAACTGACGAGATGCTGCACTGCTCGTCGCTGGCGAAGTGCGTCCTCGTCATCGTCGCCGTGCACTACATCGTGTTCGGAATCGTGCTTCTCGCCCTGAATCCGACCGGCTTTTATCACATCAGCCAGCGCGCAGTCGTCCTGCTACAAGGTAACATTCATTCCACGACTGCTTTTGATAGAAGATTGTTCCGACTATTGACCCTAAACAAGAAATGTTCGTTGGAAATTTTCGATAAAAACAAGTAATTTTGCACCAGCATAATCTAAAAAAGCTAACTATGTACATACATAGATTACTCATTTTTCGAAGAATTCACATATACTCATAAAGTAGAGTCTCGTCATACATATGTATTTCTGATATGCAGGCAAGTCTGGCAAAACTCACGACCGCGCCTTCGATCTCTGCGTTCTCAGCGAGTTGCCACCGTGGACGGACGACATCAAGCAGCTCATGGATCCGGCCTACGATCCTCTCGCGTTTGTTTCACTCTTATTTAAGCTTATATCGATCCTCCCTGAAAATTATAGATTATCACAGATATACTCATTTTAAAGTGCATATTTCGAGAGAGATTTGTCTTATGAATTTTGTATTTTTGGATTTATTTGTTAAAACATAGAAGATATATTTTACGCCGCAAATCAATAAATCTCTTCAATTTTGCAGCAACTGCAGCCGTAACTTCACACCGCTGACTGTGCTCGAAAAGGATGGACGCGTTCAGTTGAATCCGAAATACGAAGGGCCGCCGATCTCTTGCAAGGCTCGGTAGGAGAACTCTTACTTTTAACGGTTTCTCCCTCGCGATCCTTCACACTCACGCTCTTCCGTGTTCTCTTTCTCTGTTTCATTCAATCGCTAACTGTATCTCTCCCTCATTCTCGCCCTATCCTTGACGTTCTCTCGCTTTCTTCCTTTCCCCCATAGATATTTGAAATAGCATTGCATCCACCCCCCTCTCGTTCACAAGTAAAATATACTTACCAGAGTAAAAGCTTTCAGTGCTCTCTTACACGCGGCCGAACGCGCGGTCACATTTGATGAGTGGCATGCGCTCGAAGAAAGATTCGTCTTCGCCACTGATATTGTTGAGGTGAGCTGATTTGGCACAAAGGAGGGAAGAGAAGGATCGATACAAATGAAATCATTTCATCATTCTAGTAATCTTGTTTCGGCGGCACTGTTTTGTAAATGAATAAAGTGTTAATATAAATGGATGTATGCTTCAGGTCGACTGCAACAACGGAACGTACGGCTGGTTGCACTACCAGATATGGAAGGGAGAACGACTTAGGTACGTATCTTTTATACTCACTCACGTTTTATGTCCACATGATCTAGGAACAAGCGCTCGTTTGAATAATGTACGCCTCTGGACCCTATAACTATTGGACTTAAAACATGCCAAGTCCTTTCCAAGTGGCCCGGACCCCGGCGTGGATCCGTTCGGAGGCGAAGCGGCCGCGCTGATCGAAGAGCAGCTCACTGGACAGCCTCGTATGCGGCCGAACGTTTTTCTCATACTTTTCGACTCGATTGCGACGACGCAAGCGAGAAGGTCAGTTCCTCGGTTTTTCAGCAAAACCGGCAGACATAAATGGCATTAGATGTTATTTTTGATAGAAAACTTTATTCTATTTTATCCATGATTAAATGTATTTGTCTCCTAACCAAAGAAGCTGCTGAAATAGTGAAAAAAATTGCGCTAGCTGTTGGGCATCTTGACTGCTCCTGATCGACTTGAGGTCCTTCCCGATGACTTTGTCGTACCTCGAGAAAGAATTTGAATCCATCAGCTTCCGGCACGTCAACCGCGTCGGCGAGAACAGCGCGCCGAATGGCGCGGCCATGCTATTCAGTAGAATCTTTATTCTTCTATCTCATCACAAAAGCTTATCCCCAATTTTTCATTCCTACTTTATGTTACACTCCCTAAACTATAAATACATGTTAAGATACTTATATATATATGTAGGTTGTAAATATTTTTAATTTTTTCCTTTTCAGACATGCTTCTAACGCCGATTAATCGTCAGATTTACGGCGGCGAAAGCATCGAACCCGACTACTCGCTCTTCAACTTCTGCCATCGCTTTCACGACAATGACTCCTTTATCATTAAGGACTACGAGGCTG
This sequence comes from Allodiplogaster sudhausi, assembly GCA_945643635.1. Taxonomy (NCBI): domain Eukaryota; kingdom Metazoa; phylum Nematoda; class Chromadorea; order Rhabditida; family Diplogasteridae; genus Allodiplogaster; species Allodiplogaster sudhausi. Next base: position 340,990 of record CALZFC010000277.1, on the reverse strand, counting down.
TGAGTTTTAAAAGGTCAAATATGAGTTACACAAATTATACACATATGTGTGAAGCTTTTTTTACTTTTCGACTTGCAAATAACGGAATTGGCATCGCTATAAGTCAAAAAGAGAAGAGAACCACGTAATATGTACGTACATAAGTACCTACATATACATACATATGAATATGCAGTTCGGGTACAAGACGATGATGGCTGAAGACTGGGCGGCCGGCGTCTTCAACTGGCCCGGCTGCTGCGGATTTGTCAAGCAGCCAACAACACATTACATGAGGTAAGCAGCATTTAGCAAAATTTTGAAGCAACATTCTTTCTCTTTTCTTGCACCAAATAGCCAGTGTGTGTAAACAAAGTTAATAAAAGCATGCTTCTCAACGGACTCTCGAACCCGCAACGACACGCACGCTATCCAGCGAGCTATGCTAGGGCATGCTCGAAACGATGGCGTTAGCGAATCAGGTGATAGAGATAAGTATATACACTATTGAAACGGGCCGCTCTCTTTCCGGGGAGGATCCTTACAAAATAATCTTGAAGGCCCTTCCAAAATCGCTTCGAGCACAAAGACTCGCCGGCCCGAAAGCAAATGTCAATGAAGAACTGCCTCGAGCGACACATGTTTCTCTTCGACTACCTCGGCATGTTCATCAAGGAGTATCCCGGTAGGCGGAGAATGTATTTTTCAGATATAGCTTTGTATCATGAAATAACTTCATATTGGAACAGAGTAACAAAAGTAATTGTTTGCTTTGCTTTCCACATCCAATTATCTGCCAATTTGGATTGAAAATAAATCATTTCTAATGTCGATTGCAGATTCGCCGAAATTCGCTCTGACTTGGGCGAGCGATCTGGCTCACGACAACTACAACACTCCTTTCCATGCAGATGGATACCTTTACGACTTCTTCGAGAATAACCACGAAACGGTACCTGAAAAATGAAGGCGAATTGATGTTCTTGCTTCAAAATAGACTCGAATGTTTTCACATTGCAGCTTGACAATTCCTTTCTCTTCTTCATGGGCGACCACGGGCTACGTCACGGAAGGGTTTCTACTATGCGAATTTTTTGAGTTATTTTCAAAGCGTTCAAATAAATTTGTAGCAAACAAACAAAATCAATTACATCTTCTACCCACTTTTAATACCGTATAGGATGTAAGATAGCTACCATAGAATAGCATTAACTTCAGCAACTGAAGACGAAACTCGGAAAGATCGAAGTGAACAATCCGATGCTTTGGATCTCGGTGCCGAAGTATGAACTTTACCATTTTATTTGTTTAGAATATTCGACTTATCTATGAATATACCGTACTTTGAAATTACTAGTATTTTTTGCTTTTGATTTTATCGAATATCAAGGTCTATGCGTTCGAATGCCGATGTGATGCGGAATATGCGCCGGAATGCAGGCCAGCTCGTCACGCATTTCGACACTTACGCGACTCTCGTTGATATTCTCAAAGTTCGCCATTACAAAATTTCCTGGCACATCTACAAATTATTTTTTATATTCATGTCTCGCGCAACCTTACTTTATTTTTTCCTTAGTTTTTCCTGCATTTAGATTTTTTTCGTTTCCCAGCATGCGCCTTTGTCAAACTTCACCGAGTGGCAATCAACTCATTCGGTGCCGGCTGACCGGGGCGGCTCACTGCTCCGACCCTTGCCGGCCGGCGAGCGCCACTGTCGCACGCTGCCCATTCCGCCACAGTATTGTCTCTGCGAGATCGAGCGGACGGAAATTACGTAGGCTTTCTTCTTGCAGTTCTTGTCTTAAAATTAAAAAAATATTAAACTAAGAAATCTAAAAAAAACAATGTTAAACCTATAAAACTTTCAAGTATGAAATTCAGGAAGGTCTGAAATGCAAATTCAAAAATTAAAGGGACGAAACGACAAAAGAGAACGCCGGCGCGGTGGCGGTGCATGCGCTCAACGAAATTATTAAGGCTAATAAAATTGACGAATTCTGTTTGGAACTGACACTTGACAAGGTCAGTAGAGACTCTCTCTCTCTCATAGTCAGAGGAAAAAGAATGCTTACGTTTCTGTGTTCATAGGTAGAATTTCTACATCGGATACACAATACTGAAGGCTTGTACGAAGTCGAATTCGGGGTTCTTCCTAGCGGAGGAATATTCCAGGTACGAATTGCAAGATATTTATGGGTTTGGATCTCTTTTTTGCTAGAAAAGGAAACATATTGTAGTTATTCATGCATTTCACATCATGATTGCATCCAATTTGCAGACGTTGCTCCACGGGACTGAAGTCGGCGAGTTCGAGCACAATCTGCCGTCGATGCAGCGGCAGAACGAGTACGAGAAAGCCGGCGACTGCATTGAGCAGAACGACCTGCGCCCTTACTGCTACTGCGCAAACATGACAACGACAACGTTCATCGGTACTAGTTCGACTCCGAGTTCGACTCCATCAGCCTCGGTAGAAGTCACGAGCCCGACGACGACTGCCACCCCGACGCCAACTGACGGATTGACTGGCTAGACGCAAAAATCACTCGTATTTACCTATCATTCTAGCTATACATACTCTTTTTATTGATTAACTGCAAACTAATAATTCTTTGAACGCCACTATTTGCATTCGGCTCACGAATAGGCGTAAATGCAGGCTAGACACCACTTACTCTCCTCTTGTACATATGTATGTATGTATAAAGATTACGAGCATTATTCACCATAGGCGGCGTCTCATATTTCAGTTCAGATTTTCTCAGAAATACTGTGAATGATGTAGGCGCTAGTTACCAATCAAGTTTTCATTTCGTTACGACTGAATGAAAAATCTTGAAGAAAAAAATCAGACTTTAAGGATGTACTTCGATAGAGTTCATCCTCTTCGTGAAAAAGTGGCAACTTATTTTATGATTTGCTATTGGGAGATAAGGAAACAGTGGTCTGAATCGATAGAACTAGACAGTGGGAATAGAAGGCACTGGTATGCCAGGTCTGATTGGAGAGGTACTGAATCAACAACTGCAGTACGCCGATACAACTTGAGAAGTGCCGTGTTGAACAGCAGCATTGATTGTGAAAGAAGACTGGACTGAGTGGAAGAGATGACTGCCACGCGTACACAGAATCTCCCCAAAGGGTTGATTAGCTTACGGCTTATGTTTGCCAAGAGAACAAGTTAGTTTTGTATATACATACATACATACATTCAACAAGATATTCCGCTTAATCGAAACAGTGATGGATGGCCAATGTGTGAACAATAGAAAATGTGCAAAGCGTACATGGAATCAAGACAAAACCGTTTAGTTCAGCGCCACGAATGTCATTTTAAGGACACACTCCATTTCCACGACTTGTAATACTAGGTGTTGTGTGTGGAGGCGCTGTTGACGACGTCAAGGAAACGACACTTCTCTTTAGGAGAAGCCGCCTCTGCACAGACCGGATGAGAGAACTGAATGATAAACGAGTCATATATTTTTTTCCTCTTCTGAATGTTCAATTAACAACAAAAACAGAAGCAATGCCAACTTTAACGCATTGGAGTAAGCATGAAATCTCCAGAGAAGCACGACTGAGTTCACCAGAGAATGGGAGGAGATTGCACATGTCAATACCCATGTGAACTCTGCGCGTGATTTATAACTCGCTATCTAATTGTGTGAGGAGACTTTTGATTTTATTAGAAAATAGCCATAATTCAATAAGTTCTAAAATGGAAAATTAAGAACCATTTTTGACAGGTCTATAGGTAAACATATCGAGAAACGTGAAAAAACTGACCCGTCATTCGTACTTTCAAGTTAATCGATACGGAAAATCCGATAATCGGAATAACGATTAATATGGACGGAATAACCGTCTGTAACCGTTGCTGTTATAAATAGCTCCAGGTCTGGATTTAATCATTAGGCTCCGCCCACCCGTCCACAACCTGAAAGAGGATAGTGAGCGTCATGCGACGATGGAAGAGGCGCGTCCGCTCGCTCGTCCCTGCCCTCGGCATGCGCAGCGTGTACATAATATGCGCGGAGGTCACAAGGATGAAGACGGATGAACAGAGTATCAGCTACATAGTACCTTTTTTGTATCTCGCTGGGTCTTCATTCTCTTTTCTTCCTTTTTTTACCCCTGCAATGTAGAAGTCAATGATCATGCCGAAAGAGACACCGTCATGTTCAATATCCAGGGCGGCCGCGGCCGGTGCCGCCTGAACAATAGGCACCATCTCGGGGTAGTGCTTAATGAGTGGTGTGAAGTTTGAGAATCTATTCTGCTTCCAGTAATTTTTTTGCGATTTCTTGTAAAGCATTCTGACTCTTAGAGATACTCATTTTTCACTCAACCTGTCATATAACCTTTGTGAGGTATGGAAGAGGATCTGTCATTTCGTGACGAGCTAGTAACAATATTGGTACGGGAACGATAGAGTAAAAGAAAAAGATGCCAAGAATTGCAAGCACGTATCACCGCTAAAAGGTATGTATGTATGTAGTTACTGTTACAAAGAGTTCTTTCACAAAGTGATATTCCTTTCAGGAGTTTCCCTTTTCGAGTTTGAGAGGATGAGAGTGTTGCAGGACACTTTGATGCTGGTGGAAGGTGCAGAAAATCAGCCCAGCTCCCATCATACTCAGCATCACGACAAACGCCATTTGAACGAGAAAGTTTTCGTTTACAAAATAATGTGCATCATTTTGAGAGTATAAAAAGTAAAATAACCAGAAGGAAACGAAAATACGAGGCAAAAAATATAATAAAAAGCTTGCAATTTGCAGATGAACATCAACGTGAAATTGGCATAGAATTCCAGTGCAATACGTGCCAAACACCTGGAGGAGGAATTAAACATAATAATTACATTTTTGATGATATTAATCCAACGTATTCTTTGCTTTATACTGAGATGCTCACTGCTATACTTTGTTGGTAATATGTCTTCGTAATGTAAGAATTTATTTGATTATTGGTTTGAAGAAGAAGACAACAGTTAAAAGATAAGGACACTGACTGGAAGGAGAAAAAATGGGCAGCAAAGAATGGAGAGGTGAAAGTCGACGAGAGTCGCCATCACTTGTTATTTAAACATTGTAAGTGTGACTTCAGAGAACCAACATTTGTCGAGCTAATCAGACTAAACCGGTTGGTATAATGTGAACATAAACAAGAAGAATGACAAACCTGGACATAGAGAATAAACTTTCGCAGGCTATGACACTCCTTGGGTGTATGGCGGATGATAGCATAGAGCATGAAAGCGGAGAGCGGGAGAGAGATGGCTGCCACGCAATGGATGTATACGCCGACGAGAGTCTCAGTCAAAGAGCTGACAGCAACGAACGGAGAAGACGTTGTCGCTTCAGGCATGTCGTCTTGTTTGGCAGAGACGAATACAATCTTCTAAAAAGAAGCAAAAATACAATTCTGAATTAGTGCCTTCTCAGGCGGATGGTTCGCGTGACTACATTGCATGCATTGAAGCGCTCAACAACATGGGGTTTTCGAACTTTCTAAACTTTCGGAAAGTTCCGAAATGTCTGCTGAATTGTGCGCTGCTCGATAAACGGCCAGGGAAACATGGTTCAAGAAGGTTACGTATAATAATGTGTGTTCTGCCCACGAAGGCAGGTGCTTTTACTTAAAAGTGTGAAAATTTGTGTTCTTCTCACATAGGCAATTTACTTTTACTTCCCAAATTGACGTATGCATGTATGTATGTATGAAAAGTGGCGTCTTGTTCCTTCCATATGCAAGCAATCATAATAATAATAATATAAGAAGGGATTGTTGCGGTTCATACAAATATGAACATCACGAATCACAATGTAGCAGACATAGTAACACCAGGGCTCAATCGAAATCTGTTTCAAGAAACGTTTGAATGCATACTAATAGGTACATCTTTAAATGAGACGAACGAGCGCTGAAACGTTCTCTTTAATGTGGGAGCATCTGTATCAAGATGCAGTGGGATTCATGATGAAGGACCACCCCAATCAGTAGATTCGCGCGTTGTCAGGTAGGCCTCGCTGGAGCCAATAGGGCAGGCATCCTTTATATTCCTTCATGTCCAGATTGACATTTCTAGACTGGTCGCTCTGCGAGCTGGCGACCATATGGCAGCCTTGCTCGCTCCGCATTTGGAATGCCAACGACCGGCTGCTGATGAAATGACTGGGCGGCAGAGGAAGCAGTGCCAATCGTTGGAGGTCGAAACCGCCTCAGCGAAGACGAAATTAAAAATCTGGTGATTGAATCGAGCATTTTGCAATTTATTTTAAAAATATATACTTTGGTGGTTAACTCTCATTGGAACTGGCTGTTTCTTATGTGATCAACAAGAAATTTGTTGCTCAATAATATTGATCGTACTTGAGCGCGTTGGAGTACGCCCGAGATCGCCAGAGAAGCACGAGTGAGTTGGCTAACGAATGAGTAGATAAAAAGCATATAGCCAACCATGTCATTGCTCAAAAGAAGTTTATTCTCAATCGTTCGTCCTTTATTTGTTATATGATTTTTTTTTGATAATAAAAAAGAGAACAGCTTCATTGGTTTCAAACGAGAATGTCAGAAAATCATTATCCTCCTACTGACCTGTAATCTTTATCGTCCAGGTAATGGAGACGACCATTAAAAGAATTGGAACTATGATGAATATCGAAGGAATGAGAGCCTGAAACAGATAAATGCACTCATTTGAAACCATGAACCAATCAATCAATCCTCGGCTATCCAAACCACACTTCATAAAGGCTTTGGGTGATGAAAACAGCGTCATAAACTTTGTCATAGATATTTCATGAACGCGTTCTCTATTCGTATTTGTCTCCGCCCACTCGTCCAGAACCTGAAAAAAGACAGTGAACGTCATGCGTCGGTGGAAGAAGCGCGTTCGCTCGCTCATTCCTGCCGTAGGCATTCGAATGGTGTAAAGAGTATGCGCAGGAACAACGAAAATGTAGGAGACAGCCAGCAGAAGCATCTGTTAATGAGACCTAATATCTGTTAAAAGATATAAACTTTTGGGGATAATTTTCCATATTGAAGTTTACATACATAGATATTTCAAATTCAATCAATATCTCTTAAAAGATATAAACTTTTGGGGGATAATTTTCCATATTGAAGTTTACATACTGTGTAATTTTCTTCTTTTTCTTTGATGCTCTTCAAGTCATTCCGCAAGTATTTAATTTCACAAGCTGCATAAATCGTTTCCAATATTCCTGGGGATAAAGAAATTTTTATAGAAATAGGATAAGTCACTTATACCCCGCTGATGTAGTAGACAGTTATCATGCCGATGGACACGCCGTCGTGATTGGTATCAAGGACAAGAACGTTAGGCGCCCCCATCACAAGTGATAGCATCTCAGGAAAGTTCTGTGATGTCTCAGGCTATCAGTAACATAATCATAATCAGTACAACAGAACTTGTCAATCAATATTTCAATCTTTAGATCTCTAGCACTAACCTCAGCGATGTATGGCAGCGGATCAGTGATTTCGATGCGACATACCGAAGTTGGAACGCCGACAAAAACATAGTACAAAAAAATGCTGATCGAGGCACGCATATAGCCGCGCTGGAAAACTGCAGCTGATCAGAGATTTGCACATCAAATCAGCCCTGTCTTTCTAAGGATTCAAATATAGAATGGGAATGGCTAATGAAAAAAAAATATCATATAGTAGTTGGCGAAATAATTCTAATCGAGTAAAAGGAAGTTGATCTTCTCATTCACATTCGTATCAGTCATCGCCTCTTTTTTTAAGAGAACTGACAAAGTCACTATTTATGGATTTATTTTATAGTTCTTGACAATTGTTTGACTCTTCAGTTATTTCTACTCGCAAAAAAACTTACGTCACTGAGCTTAAGCGGATGTGCTTCTGGTACGACACATTGATGCTGATGGAGAACTAAAAGGATGAGGCCGGCACCCAGCATGCTGATCAACACAAACAACACAACCTGTTGTAATGCCCATCTGATTGTTAGTCAAGCATAATCAACTAACTATTTGCGCGTGAACATCAATGTGTAGCTGGCAGAGAACACCGGTGCAATATGTTCCAATCACCTTGCAATGCAGTAACTCCGTTTTTTGCACGCATTGGATTTGATAACTAAACTGACAGGAAAGAGCGGATAGGGACAAAACAAAATGGAGAGATGAATGTCGACGAGAGTTGACATCAGCTGTAAATTTATTTTGTTGGCATCATATTTATTTTGATATTAGCGTCAAAAATTAACTTTCAAAAATACATAAAAGACCAAAATAAAAATACTGGCACCTGGATATAGAGAATGTACTTTCGGAGGCTTTGACTCAGCTTTGGCGTATGGTTGATGATTGCATAAAACAGCATTATTGAGAGCACAAGCGAGACGACAGCCACCGAATGGATGTAGACACTAACGAGGGTCTCTGCCAGCCGGCTGGCATCCGGAGGTGGAAGCGGCGACGTTGCGGGAGAGGACATGAGACTTTGGAAAGTTGATATGTTTCTAGAACTTATATTTACATTTTTGATCACAATTCTATTGTGGTAATTGTAATGTCAAAAATATATGCAAGGCGGGAAGTGGGTGTTTCAAGCGAGTACTCATTTTAGTATAAAGGATAGTGTTTAGTATGCTTGGGTGAAAAAGAAGATAAATTAACACTGACGACTTTCAACAAGCTTAAAAGAGAAGGCACCCGCAAAATTTGGTTTCTCCCAAAACTTTTTTAACGTTCTAAAGGTTATAAGATCTTTCAAAAAGTTTTGGTGTGCTTGTGAAATTATGTATATACATACATATATATGTATTACATACATAGACACAACAGGTGGTTTACGAAAAGGGCATTTTGCGATTAAACCGAGAAATATCCTGGTCAGATTCGGCATATTTGTAACTTGCAGAAACATTGGTAAGAAAAAAAAGCAGATAATGTCAACGGTCAATGAGTTCGTCGAACTCAAAACTGTAATATTGCACCAATTTTGAAAATGCTTAGACAAATATTCGTAGAGCATGAAAGTCGCAAACTCCTAACACGAAATGCCTGCTCGTTAATGAACGTAGTTATGAGCAATGGCAATTTGCCAAAATCATTGCTCTTGTAAAGCAAGCATTTTCCTGGACAATTTTAAATTGGCGGTTTGCGTTTTTCACCCTCGCTGGTCAAACTCTGGTCCGTCAAGCCTTTTAGGCCAAAATTTAGTTGGCAACAACTGTTAAATTTAAAATTCTCTGTACCACACTAATATTCCCTTAGGTTCAGACGATGCTTTTCAGATGGAAAAATAGTTCTTTAACTTTTAGTTCAGAAAATTGACTCTTTGCTGATGCATTCGCCAGCTCAATCCTGACGCATTCAATCATCATCCTAATAGCGAAATTTTTTGGCTCATTCCGGAAACATTCACAGAATCTTCCTCATATCGAAAATTTTGAGTTTTCGCCTCTTTAAAGGAGGCGAAAACTCAATTTTTTTGCTATAAGGATGATTCTGAGAATGTGTCCGGATTGAGCTTGCGAAAGCATCAGCAAAAATTCAATTTACTAAACTAAAAGTTAAAGGAGTAATTTGCATCTGAAAAGAGTCCCCTGATCATGAGGGAAATATTAGTGATTTGTACAGAACTTTCAATTTAACATTAGTCCCCAGACCAAATTACGGCCAAATAGGTTTGCCAAGCATATCATGACCGGCGACCGTGAAATATGGTCGTCGACCGTAAAATATATGCCGGCATATTCATGATTCACCAAACGGACGCAAACCGCTAATTTGAAATCGCCGAATAAAACACATGTTTTATGTGAAAAGGTTTCGAAACAAGGATCTTGGCAAAATGCCAAGAACCTGCGGCTCACGACTACGGTACTTGAATGAGTCGGCATTTCGTGTTAGGAGTTAACGACTTTCAAGCTCCTTTAAAGAAAGGTTTATATGTATGTATGTAGAAAATGCCGGTTCAAAGCCTGCAGAAGTCTAACATCTGAAGTGGGAAAACTTTATCCAGGACATGGCTATGTCTATAAAGGTGCGAAATGTAATTATCCATTTCTTGATATGGGTTAACGGACGAGCATACTGTGGGCTCGTGGCCTTACAATTAGGATGGCCTCGCACGCCCCGTGGGTCGGCCTGCTGATGTGGAAATGGCGGTGCGGTTGTCGGCTGCCAATGAATGTGTAGAGAGGAGGCAAATTGAGAGCCACATCAATTCTCAAAGAATTTCGTTCTTCATTCTTACAAGGGAAGACTTTCGGTGGGGTCCGGCAAACCAAAATATATTATACATCATTCGAAAGCTCTCAACGAGCTGGTAACGTTTTTGATGTTTATAGCTGCAAAATAAAGAGTTGGAAACACCGAGGCACAGGCGCACCGGGGCCAGGAAGTGCCTGGCATGGTCGAGGCCTCTTCCAGACCGGGCGCCTGCAGCCCGCCCAAAGTTGAGAAATCGAACGGAAATTTTTTTTGTATGGAAGATAACCGAGTTGCTATTACATAAAAACAAGATGCAGGTAGAAATAATGCATCCGCAGTTCTTTAACTCAACAATAGGAACATTTTTGAGACAGATGAAGTTTTTGAGAAAATGAGCATTTTACAGCGAAATATAATAAGTCAACTATTATTTTTCATGTTAAAAACGACTTGAAAAAGAGTAATTAGTGGCTTAAAACTAAAAAATCTCTTAAGAAAAAATTTATTTTCTCCATACAAAACATGTAATTTTTCACCCTTTGGTGAAAAATGGCCTAAAAAAACTTTTTCTCCAAAAATGATCAGAAAGTGAGTTATTAGGTTTGTAATGGCCTACTATCACGCATACATCATTTTTAGACCCGACAAAGCTAGCAAATGTCGTTCAAATGTTAATTTTAGGGTATTTTTCTGCAATTTCGGCGAAATAGAATCCATTTTGCAGCTAGAGACATCAAAAACATTACCAGCTCGTTGAGAGCTTTCAAATGATGTATAGTATGTTGAGGTTTGCCGGACCCCGCCGAAAGACTTCCCTTGTTAGTCCATTTTGCTTCTTTTAATGACATTTTAATCCGTTGTGCTGTTATTTTTCTAACACGGCACTCTTTTAAGTGCTGGGAGCAGAAAGTAGCAAAGTGCTAATCATTAATTTTTTTTCTATGCTTACATTATGGATGCTCAAAATTATTGAAAATGTAAAATTTTTGAATCTAATCTTTCGCTCCAAACTGTCATCTTTATTCTATGTACCTTCGCGGATTATCTGGTCGTCCTCGCGATAGTCAATAGGGCAGGCAGCCCATCTAGACAGGTTTCGCTGCGAGCTGGCGTCCATTCGACGGCCTTTCTCGCTCCGCTTTTGGAATGCAAGCAGCCGCTACTGGCTGCTGGTGCGGATGGCGAAATGACGGAGCGGTCGAGGATGGCAAGGAAGCAAAGCCAATCATTCGAGGTCGAAACCGCTTCAGAGACGAAGAAATGAGCAATCTGATAATTTAATCAAGAGCTTCGCGATATGTTAACAACAAAAATTTTGGTAATTACCTCCCATTAGGCTGTTTCTAATGTGTAAATAATATTGATCTTACTTGAGCGCATTAGAGTAAGCCCGAGTCGCCAGAGTAAAACAAGTGAGTTGGCAAACGAATGAGAAGACAAAAAGCAAACAGCCACATATGTCATACCTCAAGCGAAGTTTATTCTCAAGAGTCGCCAGAGTAAAACAAGTGAGTTGGCAAACGAATGAGAAGACAAAAAGCAAACAGCCACATATGTCATACCTCAAGCGAAGTTTATTCTCAAGTTTATCCTTTATTTGTTGTAGAAGAAATGTATAAGAGCTGGAAGTATTATGAATGTCGAAGGAATGAGCGCCTGAAACAGAAAAAAACTTGGTTATTTCTGCGTTCTACTTGTTCGCACAAATATAAGACGCAATAAATCAATCAATTATACAAACATCCGACCTATACTGAGGCTATCCGAAGCACACTTGATAACATTTTATCTGATGAAAACAGACTCATTAATTTTTTCCAAAAAATTTTTCTTAAGAAAAACTCTCCATCCGTTTTTGTCTCTGCCCACCCGTCCGCGACCTGAAAGAAGATGGTGAATGTCATGTGTCGGTGGAAGAAGCGCGTCCGCTCGCTCATTCCTGTCGTAGGCAGGCGAATGGTGTACAGGGTGTGAGCCGGAACTACGAAAGCGAAGGATACACCCACCAGGAGGAGCTGTTAATAGAGATCAAACTCAATTTAAATATATATGTACATATATTAAATGTATACTTTTGGGATAACATTCCATATTATTGATTTAAAATAAGCAACATACCGCGCAATGTACTTTCATTTTACGTGATAATATTCTACTGATTTCGAAAGCATTTAGCTTCATCAGCAGCCAAAAATAGGACAAGTCACTCATACAGCGCCGATGTAGTAGATGGTTATCATGGAGATGGACACGCCGTCGTGATTGATATCAACAACTATTGCTTGAGGCGCCGCCTTCGCAAGCGGTAGCATCTCGGGGTAGTTCTGTGATGTCTCAGGGCAACGGTAAATAAGCGATCCCTCTCTTTCATCTTCTTTAGCTCTAACCACTGCGATGTATGGAAGCGATTCCGTGATTTCAATACGAGCCAGATTTGTCGGAACGCCGAGAAAGCCGTAAAGCAAAAGAATGCCGAATGTGGAAAGCATATAGCCGCGCTGAAAACTTTCAGCTGATTTGAGATCTACACATCAAATCTGTCAAGTGGGGGAGAACTTCAATCAATTATCCAGGGCCCCCGACCCCGGCCCCCGGGGTCGGGGCCGGACACTCCCGTACTACTGGGGACAATACTCTGTGAAAACAAAACAACCGAGTATGACGAATGATTCCCGAAAAAAAAAGAAAGCCGGTTCAAATTGTTGCGCACGTGATGGAAGCAGGCACTCTCATTCTATCGTGCTATTTCGCAGGCCGCACATATGTAAGCGAGAGAAAAAATGTAAAAGCGAAGGAAAATGTGATGGTCGGTGGTAACTTGAAATCTAACACATGTACTTTTCCGTCGCCCCCACCTTTAACAGATTTGACAGCGTTTATGGATTGTTTATTTATTCCTGCTGTTTTGCTCTTTAGTGGTTTCGAAAACTGACGTTCTCGAGCTTAAGCGGATGGGCTGCTGGTAACACACACTGATGCTGATGGAATATCAAGAGGACGAGGCCGGCACTCAGCATGCTGATCAGCATAAGCAACACAGTCTGTTGGAGTACCAGTGTGATTCTCTAGCTAATTCAAGAGTTACAAACTAACCACCTGGGCGTGTGCATCAACGTTTAACTGGCACAGAATGCCGGTACAATATGCTCCAACCACCTGACAAAGTTGTCTCTCCATTTTGGACATTCGTATCACGCAAAGATATTGATCCAGGAACTGACAGGGTAGAGAGGATAGGGGCAAAATAGAATCGAGAGATGAATGTCGTGGAGAGTTGATATCAGCTGTAAGATTACTTAGCTTCCCTTGTTTTGTATGTATTCTTTTTAAAGGAGGCGAAAACACAACATTTTGATCGGCCATTTCGTGTTAGGAGTTAGCGACTTTAAACCAACTTTAAGTTTCGCTTGACATAAAAAAAAATTTAAAAAAAAGTTGCTGGTACCTGGACATTGAGAATGTACTTTCGGAGGCTTTGACTGGGCTTTGGCGTATAGAAGATGATCGCATAAAGCAGCATTATTTAGAGCAGGAGCGAGGCGACAGCCACCAAATGGATGTAGACACTGACGAGCCAGCTGGCATCCGGTGGAGGAAGCGGCGACGTTGCGGGAGAGGACATCAGACTTTGCAAAGTTGATGTGTTTTTAGAACTAATATTTATATTTTTGAAGGTGAACACTATTCTTTTGTGGTAACTGTAGGATATTATCAAAGATTCATGCAAAGCGGGAAGTACATATGTATTTCAAGCGAGTAATCATTTTACTATACAAGGAATTTGCTTTAAGGTATTAAAAATTTAGTTTCAGAAGAGGATTAAGAAGAGTAATTAACACTGATGTCTTTCAACAAATGCGAAAGGGAAGGCGGCTGCAAAATTTGGTTTTAAATAAGTTTTAAGTAGCCTAAAGGTTATAAGAGCAATGTTGGCGTGAATGTACAATTAAACGACCGCTATGTAGGAATATTTTGGAATGGAATATTTTGCTCTTCAAACTACAATCGATAAAATAGTAGCCATAACAGCATTAGCAATTCATATAAAGGGTACAATTTCCATCTCTGCATATATTCTTGGGGAATTTAATACGAGTAAAACAGTTTTCGACTATAAAACAACCATCAATTTCAAGAAAGCAAATATATCAGACATCTTTTATGCGAGTTTTCAAACGAGGAATCTGAAGGTGTGCTGTGGTTAGTGAAATCTTTAGATTAAAAATGAAAATAAATTTTTCAAAAAACTGTTTTTGGAATACACATAGGGTGCTACAATAACCCTACAAAGGAAATTTAAATAATGAAAAAAAAAATGTTTTTGTTCTCATGGTCGACTGTCAGATTGGCTCTCTTAAACCTCCCTCCTCAATCACTCTCTTTATCTCTTTCCTCATTTCTCTTCCTATCTCTCCCTCCCGCTCCCCCCTCACTCTCTCCCTTTCCCCTGAATGCAGTAGGTTTCTTTCTCGTCCCCTCTCTCATTCTGTCTCATTGGCTTCTTGTCTTTCTCCGTTCTCTTTTACTCCGTATCTACGCCTTTCAATCGAAGTGTCTACTTCACCTGTAACAGCAGTATTTCCTTTTAGATTAAATTGACGAATACGGAAAGTACAGGAAACCTGTGCTGAAATGTGTGAAGAAAAAACTTATTTGAGAAGAATGTATTCACCTGTCTAATATGTAATTTATTCCGGACTTCTAAATATCTCTTCGGCCGCACGATTGATTTTACACAATGAAGAATATAAATTGCTGGTCAAAGATAGAATCTTTGTTTCTAGGATACAAAGCTGAACTATTGCATTAGCATACGTAGTATGCTCGTGCCAAACAAATCTAAAGTTTAAACATTTGCCATGGAGTCATAAGGTTCCTACACAATAACAGATAGAAACAGACTTTTTGCCTTATCGAGCGTTTGCCATTCGAGACGAAAGGAAAAATAGCCAAATCAGCGTTTGGCAATTTTTACGTTTCACTAGCAATCGCAAATAGAGTAATATTATAATTCCTGGAAAAGACCTTTTCGTATTTGTTACTGGTTCGGTTCTTATAAAGTCATAATTATGAAATACATTTGTTTTATTATTATTGCAGCTGTCTAATTATGAAATGAGATTGGCTCATTTAAAGGAGGTATCCGGGGAATAATTAACATATGTTTTGTTCCATGTGAATAAGTTCATCTTAGCGTAAAACATACATCCAGAAAGTTTGAGCGATTTTCTTCCATTACATTCTGAGCAATAGTAAAGTGAAAACTGGCGGGTAGAGAAGTAGCTACGGCAGGTCATAGCCGCCCTCCTATTTCACATGCTCTCTCGACCGAGCGACAGGCAACTTTTTGAGCGCGCGTATTCAAACTGGTTCTCTAGCGCTACTGTAGAATTATTCGCCGGATACTTCCTTTAAGTAAATGTCATCTACATTTGCTTTGAACAAAATAACAAGTCTATTTGTTTTGTTGTAATGTCATAATTTCTTCCAAATCTGCGTTATCCGTACCAATTGAAAGAGAGTGTGCATACAAAAATTTCGCAATAGAATCATAATAACCACGGCGACAAGTTTTCGTCATGATAACGGAGATGAGGTTGGAGGAGAATGTACAAGACATTGTTATTAAATCGCTCAATGAATTCGTCCTCGGAGATTCCTTCAAGGGGGCCGGACAGAAGTTGTCGTGCCGGGCACTGTAGGCTCCTCCCTTGTACTCAAATATCGTTCATTATGACTATCACTTTTCAAAAGAGATTTTTCCCATTTATTCTCAGTCAGTCAAAATTTCCGAACATTTTGCCCTATTTTTGCTTGTCTCATCTTTCTTTGTTCTTTGACTCACTCTCTCTCCCCTCTCTCCCTCTCTCTCTCCCCCTCTCTCTCCCCCCTCTCTCTCTCTCTCTGGTTCAAGAAGGTTACGTATAATAATGGTGTTCTGCCCACGAAGGCAGGTGCTTTTACTTAAAAGTGTGAAAATTTGTGTTCTTCTCACATAAGCAATTTACTTTACTTCCCAAATTGACGTATGAAAAGTGCTGTCTTGTTCCTTCCATATATAAGCAATAATAATAATATAAAAAGAGATTGTAGTGGTTCATACAAATATGAACATCACGAATCACAATGTAGCAGACATCAGTAACACCTGGGCTCAATAGAAATCTGTTTCAAGAAACTGCCAATTTGAACGCATACTAATATGTAGGTGCATAACATTGATATCTTTAAATGAGACGAACGAGCGCTGAAACGTTTTCTTTAATGTGGGAGCATCTGTATCAAGATGCAGTGGGATTCATGATAAAGGACCACACCAATCAGTAGATTCGCGCGTTGTCAGGTAGGCCTCGCTGGAGCCAATAGGGCAGGCATCCTTTATATTCCTTCATGTCCAGATTGACATTTCTAGACTGGTCGCTCTGCGAGCTGGCAACCATATGGCAGCCTTGCTCGCTCCGCCTTTGGAATGCCAACGACCGGCTGCTGATGAAATGACTGGGCGGCAGAAGAAGCAGTGCCAATCTTTGGAGGTCGAAACCGCCTCAGCGAAGACGAGATTAGAAATCTGGTGATTGAATCGAGCATTTTGCAAGATATAAAAAAAAATTATTTAGGTAATTAACTCCCCTTGGTACTGGCTGTTTCTTATGTGATCAACAAGAAATTTGTTGCTCAATAATACTGATCGTACTTGAGCGCGTTGGAGTACGCCCGAGATCGCCAGAGAAGCACGAGTGAGTTGGCTAACGAATGAGTAGATAAAAAGCATATAGCCAACCATGTCATTGCTCAAAAGAAGTTTATTCTCAATAGTTTGTCCTTTATTTGTTATATGATTTTTTTCGATAATAAAAAAGAGAACAGCTTCATTGGTTTCAAACGAGAATGTCAGAAAATCATTATCCTCCTGCTGACCTGTAATCTTTATCGTCCAGGTAATGGAGACGACCATTAAAAGAATTGGAACTATGATGAATATCGAAGGAATGAGAGCCTGAAACGGATAAATGCGTTCATTTATGGTTTCCGCCACCTTGCACGAAAATCATGAATCAATCAATCAGCATACATATGTACAGTACCGCTCAACGGCGAGGGGTCCATTCTATGTCGGCTATGGCGGTCGCGGCCAAATGGAATATCTCGCTGTGGAAATCGTTTTCAGGCAAATCACATATCAATATGAGATCCTTGAATTTTTCTTCACTAATACCGCTAAGAAAAATCTTGAAAAGTTGTGAAATTTAATGACGTACGGTGACATAATTCCTGCTTTCTCATATAGTATATCGCGTGTCGCAGGTTCGAACCCCAAGCGGAGCAAATGTTTTGCTGCGTTTGTTTTGCTGCTTTTTTTTCTTTTTTTTTTCTTAACAGGATTAGTGAAAAAAAATTCAAGGATCTCATTTTGATATGTGATTTGCCTGAAAACGTTTTCCACAGCGAGATATTCCACTTGGCCCGTTTGGCCGCGACCTCCATAGCCGACATAGAATGGATCCCTTCCCTCGCAGTTGAGCGGTACTGTATATAGAGCCGACCAATCCCTCGGCTATCCAAACCACACTTCATAAAGGCTTTGGGTGAAGAAAACAGCGTCATAAACTTTGTCATAGATATTTCATGAACGCGTTCTCTATTCGTATTTGACTCCGCCCACCCGTCCAGAACCTGAAAAAAGACAGTGAACGTCATGCGTCGGTGGAAGAAGCGCGTCCGCTCGCTCATTCCTGCCGTAGGCATTCGAATGGTGTAAAGAGTATGCGCAGGAACTATGAAAAAGTAGGAGACAGCCACCATAAGCATCTGTTAATGAGATCTAATATCTGTTAAAAGATATAAACTTTTGGGGAGAGTGTTCCATATTGAAGTTTACATACTGTGTAATTTTCTTATTTTTCTTTGATGATGTTCTAGTCTTCGAATATTTCTAGGGATAAAAAATTTTCATAGAAATAGGACAAGTCACTCATACCCCGCTGATGTAGTAGACGGTTATCATGCCGATGGACACTCCGTCGTGATCGACATCAACAACAAGGGCTTGAGGCGCCGCCTTCGCAAGTGATAGCATCTCGGGGTAGTTCTGTGATGTCTCAGGGCAACGGTAATCAGTGGCAAACGAAAAGTTCGTTTGCAGTACAACAGAACTTGTCGACATAGATACATATTTCAATCAACTGGCTCTTATCACCTCAGCGATGTATGGCAGCGGATCAGTGATTTTGATGCGACATACAATAGTGGGAACGCCGACAAAAGCATAGTACAGAAAAATGCCGATTGAGGCACGCTTATAGCCGCGCTGGAAAACTGCAGCTGATCAGAGATTTGCACATCATATCAGCCCTGTCTTTCAAAGGATTCAAATATATGTAGAATGGGAATGGCTAATGAAAAATAAAAAGATCATTTAGTATTTGACGGAATAATGCGAATCGAAGAAAAGGAAGACGATCCTCGAAAAAATAAAATAGCAATTTGAAAACTCACACATTCGTATCAGTGATCGCTTCTTTCTTTAAGAGAATTAACAAAGTTACCATTTATGGATTTATTTTATAGTTCCTGACAATTGTTTGACTCTTCAGATATTTCTACTTACGTCACCGAGCTTAAGCGGATGTGCTTCTGGCAGGACACACTGATGCTGATGGAGAATTAAAAGGATGAGGCCGGCAACCATCGTGCCGATTAACACAAACAACACAACCTGTTGTTATGCCTATGTGATTTTACTGCTAGTTGAAGTATAATAAACTAACCACTTGCGCGTGAACATCAATGTGAAGCTGGCAGAGAATGCCGGTGCAATATGTTCCAAGCACCTTGCAATGCAGTAATTCCTTTATTTTTTGCACGCAATGGATTTGATAACTAAACTGACAGGAAAGAGTGGATAGGGACAAAACAAAATGGAGAGATGAATGTCGACGAGAGTTGACATCAGCTGTAAATTTATTTTGTTGGCATCATTCGTATACACATATTAGCGTCGAAAATTTAGTTTCAAAAATAGATAAAAGACCAAAAGAAAAATACTGGCACCTGGATATAGAGGATGTACCTTCGGAGGCTCTGACTTGCTTTTGGCGTATGGTAAATGATTGCATAAAACAGCATTATTGAGAGCAGGAGCGAGGCGACAGCCACTGAATGGATGTAGACACTGACGAGGTTCTGCACAAGCCAGCTGGCATCCGGTGGTGGAAGCGGCGACGTTGCGGGAGAGGACATCAGACTTTGCAAAGTTGATGTGTTTTTAGAACTAATTATATTTTTGAAATTAACACTATTGTATTATGGTAATTGCAGGATGTTATCAAAGATTCATGCAAAGTGGGAAGTACATATTTGTTTCAAGTGAATAATCATTTTACTATACAAGAAATTAGTTTCTAGGTATTAAAAAAATTTTATTTTGAGAAGAGTATTAAGAAGAGTAATTAACACTGATGGCTTTCAACAAACGCGAAAGGGAAGGCGGCCGCAAAAATTGGTTGCGTCCATATAAATTTTAAGTAGCCTAAAGGTTATAAGATCTTTCACAGAGCAATATTGGCGTGAATGTACAGTACAAAGACGGGACAGGTGTTTTACGAAAAGATCATTTTGCGATCAAACTAGATATTCTTACATTCGTCATACTTGTAGTTTGAAGTACAAACATAAAAAATAAAATATCAACGGTCAATGAGTTGTTTTGATTTCACGTACAAAAGCGAAAATATAATATTCCGGAATGTTCTGTAAAATTTCACATCGCGAGTACGAATTCGGACCATTCCGGAACCTTCTCAAATGCTCCCAGGACCCAGACCAAACGTTGGCCCCTTCGCGAATGTTCTGGAAAATTCCATGTTCGGGGGTTGAACACTGTAATTTGCGGAATCTTCTGGAATGTTCCCAGGACCCAGGGCAGACGTTATCCCCTTCCCGAATGTTCTGGAAAATTCCAAGTCCCAGGCAGAGCTTTGAACCCTCTGGAACCTTCTGGAATGTTCCAGGGACCGGGCCATGAGTTCGCCCCCTCCCGAAATCTTCTGGGAAATTAAAGGACTAGTATCAGAAATCAGAACTTCAGCCGCGCCTTCATTCTGTGGTAAAAGTTCCGGGAGCGGTGAGGGAACTTTCAGAATTCCCGCACCGGTCCCGGAAAGTTCCTGGAGAAAATCTTGAGTGGTGAGGGAAAGTTCCCGGAGAAAACAGTGTGTCATGCGCACTAAAATTACATTCCTTTTACATGAATATGTTTATTCGTATATTTTATTACTTTGATATACATTTTCATATTAGAATTTCGTCGTAAGCTGTTCTTCCTCCTGCACTGCAAAGAAGGTCAAACTTTCCATTGGAAAGAAAAGACCATTTTGACTTGTAACAATAACGACTTGATTTTTTTTTTGCATTTTTTGGCTATTGCATCGCTTTTCTTTTTTTTTTTTAAATTTATTAACGCATTTTGAATAGCCGTTTAAGCCCTGGGGGCAGGTGCTCTCATTCTCACCTTAATTTCTCAGGTCTCACAAACCTTCTGCGCGAAAATAGCACGCGCTTTGCGAAAGGCAGCAACACTTAGGTAACTCATATCATTTTCTTTAGAGGGCCACATTATCAAGGCGTACGTGGTTACACAAGTATGTCATACATCTGATCTAAATGATTCAGCGAAATAAAAAGATTCAAAAGACCGAGAAGAAGCTCTCTAAAGAGTACGTGTACTTCCGAAATCGCAAGAAGATGGATCCGAGCGATCCCATTAAGCAGCTTTTCTACAGCCCGGAAGGGCACGAGGATTCTGCGTTCTACACTCAGTTGCTCTTTTGTTCGCAGTGTCACCTAATCATGGTTCCTGGAGGGAGTACGAGGTAATTTTTCTTGTTTTAATGCACTTTTACTAGTGTTTTGATTGCGATTGGCGGCCATTTTTTAAAAGACTGATTTCAGTCGCCATTTAGAGAACTGTCAAAGAGGACGACAGCAGAAACTACCGAAGACTCAAGAATTGCGCAACAGGCCGATTGATGGCTTCTTGTCTACCGTTGCTGTTGCGGGCACGCTTGAAGAAAAACGACAACTCTCAACTACCATTGCTAAGTGGGTCTCGGGAGACTCACGACCATTTTCTATTTGCGAGGACAGTGGATTCCAAGACGTTATTTCTGCCGCTCTGAAAATTGGGTTAGATAATCGCCTTTTCTTGCTTGCATAGGTTTCAGTGTATATTTTTCCAGGGCAAAACGGAAGCAAGTCGACAATCTGAAGGTCGCATCTATCATTCCTTCGAGGACTACTGTAACTACTCGAGTAAACGAACTTCACTCTGAGCTGCTCGCAACGAAAGGTGCTGAAATAATCCAACATCTGGACGAGTATGGCGGTGCAATCTCGGCAGACTACGGCAAACGGAAGGACGATTACATAACACTGGTGCTACACATTGTTCGCGATTGGTTAGTGTTTGATATAATCATTGTAACATATTTAAGATTTTTCAAAATATATATTTTTTAATCTTTTAGGCATTACTATAGTCTAGTGTTTGTTTCACCTTTCTAGGCGTTACTACAGTGTTCATGCCGCGATGAAGCGGTGTGAAGTTTCGAGAAAGGACAGCACCCAAGTGTGGAATGACATCAAGTCGGCAGCAGCAACATTCGGATTATCGGAAGCGACGCTCTCTAAGTTGTATGCAGCATCTGATGAGGGCTCCAATATCAGCAAAGCGCTTAGGCTCAATATTGGCATAAGTTAGATTCACTATCTACCACCTGTAGATTGTTATAGACATCATTTTGTTTTAGAAGTGTCTTGTATCTGCCACGTCGCGAACAACATATGCAAGCGAACCTTCAACCCGTACAAGGATCGCAAGAGCCTACTGTTTGCAAACGATCTAACTGCAGAAGATATCGATCATATTCGACATGGACGACGTATCCTCGACAACTTGAAGATTGTTGTAAACGGAGTGAGAGGAACTTCGCTTGGAATGACGCTCTCTAGAAAGCTCCCGTTGGAAGTGGAGACTCGCTGGTTGTCAAAGCTGAAGTCAGCAAGGGCATTCAAAGAATGCGCCTCTGATCTGTTCGGTCACAAAGACCGAAGCAAACTGCCTGAGGTAGTTTTTAAGCTGTATTTCTGTACTGACATGAATCGCCATCAGTATATTTTCAGGATGTTCGAAATGCTTTGGACTTCCTCTCCATGAATCGCGCGGAATTCGATGATGTTCTTTACATCTTGGAGCAGTTTGAACAATTCATCATATTCTTCCAGGTTTGGGAAGTCAACTCTTATATAATTGGAAAATTTATATAATTGGAAAATAAGTGGTTTAGGGAGACGCGGCATTGCTCTGTGAGTGTCTGGCCCAAATGGCACGAACTACGAGAGCGATTCCATACGATTGTGACAACTACTGACTCCGACCTACTCAGCGCTCTCGGTAGAAGTGCGTACAAATGCATGATGAGGAAGGAGGACGATGGAATCATTACCAAGTTCCACCGGATTGCCACCATCCTGCACCCAAGAAGGAGCAAGCTTCGGCTCCTTGCCACCGATGACGAGCGGAAGGATGTGATTAGGGAGTTAAAAAATCTCCTTGGAAATTCCTTGAACGATGCCCAGTCTTCCTCTTCGCAACCAAAACCTGCGAAGCTCCCCCGAACTGCTTACGATAATGTATCTGATTCTGATGATGAGGATACCTCTTCCGAAGTTGATACATACCTGAATTCGCACTTTAAGTTTGTTGACTCTAATGGTGATGACCATGACGATCCCCTTATGGCTTGGAAAAACCGTGCATCTGATTTCCCAAAACTGTCTCGCCTTGTTCTTCAGCTTTATGCCATTCCAGCCTCAACTGCCGTTGCAGAACGTTCATTTTCTGACCTCAGAAATCTGATTCCCGAGAAACGTGAGCGTCTTTTACCCGAGTCTGTCTTCAACTCTCTTGTTGTCCGTTCCCTTTTGAAGCTTTAGTGATAACACTTCCATAGAATGTATGCAACACCCAAGCGGTTAATCAATCCCATTTCTATTCTAATCAATCAATCCAATATAGTAGCATCCCGGTAAATGTATTTGTGCTCAGTTGTTCATGAAGCCCTGTGAACAGGATTTTTTTTATCTTCTTTCAGAAATTTAAAATGATGATAATAAAAGGACGAATGAAAACCAGGAATCTGACATGTCTAGATGAATCGGAGAGGAATAAAAGTACTAATCTGGCATGTTTAAATAATTGGGCCGGGCCGGGCCGAGATTTTGGGCCCTAAGGGCCGGCACAGGACACACATCACTCGAGAATGCAAAAACAACCTTTTTTTTTTGTTGGCACGTCATATATGTACATATGTATGTATGAGTGTGCAGATTGGTGCCTTGTTCCTTACATCGAATGTGAGCAATAATAGTATTAAAAGGTCTTGAAGCGCTTCATGGAAATATGGACATCACGATTCACAATGTAGTAGACATCAGCAAAACAGGGGTTCAATCAAACTCTGTTTTAAGAAACTGCCAATTTGAACGCATACTAATATGTACTTTACATTGATATCATTTAATGAATGCACTTGCAGAGCGAGCGCTAAAACGTTCAATGAAATATGGGAGCGTATATTTTAAGATGCGGTGGGATGTGTGGTCAAGGTTACACACCAATAAGAGCCTTCGCTCGCGCGTTATCTTGTCGGCCTCGCGATAGTTAATAGGACAGGCAGCCCATCTATACAGACTTCGCTGCGAGCTGGCATCGATTGGACGGCCTTTCTCGCTCCGCTTTTGGAATGCAAGCAGCCGCTACTGGCTGCTGGTGCGGATGGCGAAATGACGGAGCGGTCGAGGATGGCAAGGAAGCAACGCCAATCATTCGAGGTCGAAACCGCTTCAGAGACGAAGAAATGAGCAATCTGATAATTTAATCAAGAGCTTCGTGATTTGTTAACAACAAAAAATTTGGTAATTACCTCCCATTAGGCTGTTTCTAATGTGTAAATAATATTGATCTTACTTGAGCGCATTAGAGTAAGCCCGAGATCGCCAGAGTAAAACAAGTGAGTTGACTAATGAATGAGAAGACAAAAAGCAAACGGCCACCCATGTCATACCTCAAGCAAAGTTTATTCTTAAGTTTATCATTTATTTGTTTTATTTATGTTTTAAATGGAAAAAAAGGAAAAAAGGGTTGATAGTTTCAAACAATAATGGTGGAAAATCTAATTTTTTCATACTGACCTGTCATCCTGATAGTCCAGGTAATCGAGACAACAAGTAAAGAAATTGGAACTAGGATGAATATCGAAGGAATGAGCGCCTGAAACAGAAAAATTAGGTTATTTCTGCTTTCTGCTTTCTGCTTACTTGCACGAATATAAGTTAATCAATCAATCAATTATGTGTAACTCCGACCTATGCTGAGGCCATCCGATAAATATTTTATCTGATGATAACAGACTCATAAACTTTATCATGGAAATTTCATCTACACGCTCTTTATACATATTTGGCTCCGCCCATCCGTCCGCGACCTGAAAGAAGACGGTGAATGTCATGTGTCGGTGGAAGAAGCGCGTCCGCTCGCTCATTCCTGTCGTAGGCAGGCGAATGGTGTACAGGGTGTGAGCCGGAACTACGAAAGCGAAGGAAAGAGACACCAGAAGGACCTGTTAATGGAGATCAAACTCAATTTAAATAAATATAAATATATAATTTCACTTTTCCTTTTGCTATAACATTCTATATCATAGATTTAAAATAAGTAACAAACCGCGCAATGTTTTTTTTTCTTTTTACTGAATAATGTTCTACTACCTCCGAAAGCATTTAGCTTCACCAGCAGCCAAAGAAATGACAATACCCAGCTGATGTAGTAGATGTTTATCATGGAGATGGACACGCCGTCGTGATCGACGTCAACAACAAGGGCTTGAGGCGCCGCCTTCGCAAGTGATAGCATTTCGGGGTAGTTCTGTGATGTCTCAGGGAAACGGTAAATAAGCGATCCCTCTCTTTCATCTTCTTTAGCTCTAACCACTGCGATGTATGGAAGCGGATCCGTCATTTCGATGCGAGCCAGAGTTGTCGGAACGCCGACAGAGCCGTAAAACAAAAGAATGCCGATTGTGGCAAGCATATAGCCGCGCTGGAAAATTTCAGGTGATTAGAGATCTACACATGAAATCTGCCCTGTCGTTTTCAGGAAACAGTTATAGAATAGTACTGTATAATGATAAATAAAAAATATCATGTAAAAAATATACAGCGTCCCGAGTAGCAGCATCAACATGGGTGACCGGGGGGGGGATATCCGGCCCCGGCCCCAAGGGTTGTCCCCGGCCCCGTGGTCGGCCCCGGCCTCGACCGCGGCCACCGAGGTCGGCCTCGAAGGAGGCCCCGCCCCAAAATCTAAAAACAAATTCAAAAAATATCTGCGTAGGAGGAAAACTTCATCCCATATTGAGAAAATTCATATGCGCAATACATCTGTACGGGGCCGGGGGCCGGCAACCCCTGTTCTACTGGGGGCAATACTCTGTGAATGAAAAATATTCGATTATGACGCATGATTCCCGAAAAAAAGAAAGTCGGTTCAAATTTTTGCGCCCATGATGGAAGCAGGCACTCTCATTCTATCGTGCGATATCGCAGTCCGCACATATCCGAGAGAAAAAAATGTAAAAACGAATAACATTGTGATGATCGGTGTGAATTTGAAATCTAGCACATACTTTTCCGCACCCTCTCTTTAACAGATTTGACAGAGTTAATGGATTGTTTTATTGCTGCCAATTGTTAGTCTCTTTAGTGAACTCGAAAACTGACGTTCTCGAGCTTAAGCAGATGCGCAGCTGGTAACACACACTGATGCTGATGGAATATCAAGAGGACAAGGCCGGCAGTCAGCAAGCTGAGCATCATAAACAACGCACTCTGTTATAATGCCAGTGTGATTCTCTAGCAAGTTCAAGAGTTACAAACTAACCACCTGAGCGTGTACATCAACGTCTAACTGGCACAGAATGCCGGTACAATATGCTCCAACCACCTGGCAAAGTAGTATCTCCATTTTGGACATTCGGTATCACGCAAAGAAGTTGATCCAGGAACTGACAGGGAAGATTGGATAGGGGCAAAATAGAATGGAGAGATGAATGTCGACGAGAGTTGAGATCAGCTATGAGATTATTTAGTTTGTTTTGTTTTGTATGTATTGTTTTCAAAGGGCGAAAACTCAAATTTTTTGCTAGTAGGATGATTCTGTGAATATCTCCGGATTAAGCATGCGAATGCATCAGCAATTTTCTAAACTAAAAGTTAAAAGGGTATTTTCCATCTGAAAAGCATCGCCTTGTCTTAAAGTAGGGCGATCGCCGAAAAATATTCAATGCAGGTTCGAATTGCCGCGTCTGCCCCGTGATTCCTCACTCTCATTTTCGCATGCTATTTCACAGGTCGCACAAACCCGCTGCGTGAAAATAGCACGCGCGAATGAGAGTGCGAAGGGCCGCGGCAATTTGAAATATCACATAATTTTTCGGTGATCGTCCTCCTTTAAGGGAATGTTAGTGTGTTACACAGAACTTTCAAGTTATCAGTCGTCGCCAAATAATTTTGGCCCTAAAGGTTTGTCGGAGCATAGGTTAACTAGCGAAGGGGAAATATGGTTGCATACACACGTGCTGGCTCATACACACGTGCTGGTCATACACACGTGCTGGCCATACACACGTGCTGGTCATACACACGTGCTGGCCTCGGCAGGAGAGGTTGCTCGCTCCTGCCGTTCTGTCAATTTCTGACTTTTATTTGCTGTTCGCGTTTATTTCTCTGATTCCCCCACATGACTTGGGCGCCCTGATACCGATTCTGTTCGGCGCGTGAGGGGACAGTCTTTCTCCTATTTCGGTGTAGAAATTCTGCCCTGCGGCTTCGTTTATTCGTTGTTTCCGCTGGCAACTGTCAGGCGTACTAACCAAGCATCTGTTGCGTGGGACGGAGTTAAACGCGCTTTCAGCGGCCAGTAGCGTGGGTGGCCTGAAGAGAGCGTATCTCTTCCTTTATCTGAGCTTATCCTTTGCCTTCTCTGTCTCTTTTCTCGCTCTCTCAATCTCGGTCTCTTTTCTTCTCACTGGCTTATTTCTCTGCTGTCTAGCCACTCATGGCTTCCTCTCAAGACTCTCTCCTGCAGGCTTTCACGGTCCTTGCAGAGGAGCTCAAGGCTTCTAATCAAGCAGTCCTGTCTTCTGTCCAGACCCTCATCGACTCGCATGCCCAGTCCTCTGCTTCTCTTACCCAATCAATCCAACAGCTGGTCGCATGCGTGACCCAGTTGTGTTCTCGTAACGTGTCCCCTATCAGTCCAGAGAGTGACCTCTCGCCGTCTCTGCCTGTCTCGTCCTCTCGCACGTATGCATCTGTTGCAAGTCACGTAGCCGCTGCCGTGGCTAATGTTGTCTATACTGAGCGTGACCTTTATGAGGGTAAGAGCCGCCGAGCGGTCCTGAAAGGCATGCCAGAGCAAGAAAATGATGACATCACTAACACGAACGATATGCGCATTGTGTCTGAGATTATTTCTCGTTCTAACAACGCCTCTCTCATGTCTGCTCTCTCCTCCGGTCATATTAACACTCACCGCCATGGCAAGAATGCCCCCCGAATAATCAAGATTCAGTTTCCTTCCAATGAGCTGAGAAAGAGTTTTCTCTCTCTCGCACGACACAACAAGCACGAGGACGTGGCCGCGTTTCCTCACGCCTACTTTCGTCGCGATCTCACTCCTCAGCAACTCGCACAAGAGACCGCCGCGAGGAAGGAGGCTGGCAGGCTCAACGCCGAGGCAGGTATGCTTAAGTACGTTGTCCGCGATGAGCGTGTGGTGGAATTGCGGAATCCGCGTCCACTCACCGAGCGGTCTCAACTCAATCTGTCTAAGGTCAAAGCCTCCTCCTCTTCTCTCCCTGTCTCTTCCTCTCTCACTCCTGCTTCTCAAAATGCCGCTGCCTCTGGCAGCTGCTCGTCTCGTTCTAATCCGCCGAATGCTTCCAGGACTTTTCTTAACTCCAACCGCAGGCGTAAGTCTGCTGGTCAGGACCCAGTTCTGCCTGGCGATGCTTCTCTCTCTCCTGTCTCTGGCTCGCTCTCTACTCGAGCGCCCCCTCCCACTCCGCACGGCAAGATGAAGAGAGTGCAGCTGCCGCGCCGCAACCTTGTGAACGCGTTGCTCGCGTACACGGCTGGCACACGTCGGGCCGGCAAGCGCACTCTCTCGTCGGTGTCGGAGGAGATCGAGCACGACGACTCTCCCGGAGACGAAGCAACCGAAGCCAAGCGAGCTGACAACAAGCACACTCCGCCGCCGCCCAGCTCCGAATCTCAGTTTTCCTCTTCCTCCCCCTCTCACTGAGATGCAAGCATCCGGGATAAACAATCCGAAAATAATCCTAGCAAACAAAATTTGCTCTTATTTTCCGATCCGTGCATCCCATCTTCTCATAGTTCTCAGATTCGCTGTTTTCATGCGAATTTTAGATCTCTCGTTTCCAAACTTGATCTTCTAAATTTTCTAACTTCAACTCATACAGTTGATGTACTTGCTATATCAGAGACATGGGCTTCCCCAGGTTACAAGATGCTTCCTTATCACTTAATGGTAGATACCAAGTCTTCCGCGCAGATCGTGATTCACCCAACCCAGGTGGGGGAGTAGCCATTCTTGTCTCTGCTCATCTCCCTGCTTTTGACCTCTCTACCCGCTCCTTTTCTCCTTTCTCCATTATTAGCGCTATCAATCGCATCCTCACACCGATCTAGAAAGACCACTACATTTGTTGCTGTCTATCGCAGTCCTTCTTGTTCAAAGGAATCCTTCTCTGAGTGTCTAGAGCATATTGCGGCGCTTTTTTCGGATAGTAATGATCTCTTTCTTATGTGTGGTGATTTCAATTGCTATGAAATTATCTGGTCGAATTCCACTCTCGTGTCTCCTCTCTCACCGACGCATCCATCTGCCCAGCTCCTCTCATTTTCCATTGGTGCCAACCTTAAACAGCATGTTGCTGCCCCCACCCGTCAAGGTCATATCCTTGACCTGGTTTTCTCGAACGATCCATCCTTGTAAAATTTAATATCAGCCTCCCTTCATCTGTTCTGCCTGAAATCGTTATTCCCAACTATAGAAAAGCCAACTTTGAGCTAGCCTCGTCTCTCATTTCTTCATATGACTGGAATTATGTATTTTCTAATTATACTGATCCTGATGCACTCTACGATTTATTCCTCTCAATTATTCATGATATCATTTCTATTACAGTTCCCACATTTAAATTAAGAGCAAAGCGTGTCAAGTATCCTTCTCGAATTCTTAAATTGTTGCACAAATGTAGAAAAGAATATAGAATGTCCCCCACTCATGGACTTCAGCCTTTTTTTCGTTCCTCTGCTAAACTGAGACGAACCATTCGAGCCTTAAAGCGCGGTCAAGAGAAGCGCGCTGTCACCTCTGTATCCCCACGCTCCTTCTTCAACTTTGTAAACGGTCGACTGAAGCCAAAACCTACTATTGGGGTCATTAATGATAGCACCACAGGCCGTTCACTTATAGAAAACTCAGAAAAAGCCTCATGTTTTGCCAATGTTTTTAAATCTTCCTTCTCTGCCACTCCTACATCCATGCCTCCCTTCCCTCCTAGAACTTCTGCTAGAATTGATTTTATTAATTTCTCTTCGTCTGATGTCCATAATATGCTTCGAAATCTGCCCTCTCGTAACTCGTGTACCCCTGATAGCATTCCATATGCATTTCTAAAAGGAACTTCAATCGCCATTTCTGTACCTCTGACCATTCTCTTTAAACGCTTTCTTCTTTATGGAACTTGCCCAACTCTGTGGAAAATTGCATATGTTAAGCCAATCTATAAACGACAAGGTAACGCTAGCGACCCCAGTAATTACAGACCCATCTCTCTTACATCCGGAATCTCTAAGACATTCGAGCGTCTAATATGCAGACAGTTATTCTCTTATTTAGACGAGAACCGCCTCCTTTCTCCTTCTCAGCATGGCTTCCGGAGTAAAATGTCTTGCGCTTCTGCTCTACTTTCCTCTCTCTCCGCCTGGCAAGCGGCTGTTGATTCTTCCTCTTATGTTTCTGTCCTATATATTGATTACTCTAAGGCTTTTGACAGCATTCCCATTGATCTTCTCCTCCTTAAGCTCTCCAGTTATGGTATCTCCGGTTCTCTTCTTCGTTGGCTTTCCTCGTTTCTTAATGGTAGATTACAACGCGTTATAGTTGATGGCGAATTATCGGAAGAGTATCCAGTCCTTTCTGGGGTACCACAAGGTAGTGTATGCGGTCCTCTAATGTTCTTAATCTACATAAATAATCTGCCTGATTGTCTACCAATTGGCTCATTCTGTTCTTTATATGCTGATGATGCCAAACTCTATACAATTGCAGACACCGCTCTTCTTCAGCGCGCCCTCGAATGCCTCGATCAGTGGTCGACAACATGGGGACTCCGCATCAACCTGAAGAAGACGATGTTCATGCCCGTTGGCACTGCCCATCCCCCCTTCCAACCAATCCTCCACTCCTCTCCAGTACTCCTTACGAATTCTTATCGTGACCTCGGTGTTCAGATATCTAGTGATCTATCATTCCATAGTCATATTGACATAATTTGTAGGAAGGCAACAAGAGCCTCCTTTCATATTTTGAGGAATTTTCGGTCACGCAATCTAAACTTTCTAATTCGTCTTTTTGTCGTATATGTCCGCCCACTTGTAGAGTTCTGTATGGAGATCTGGTCCCCTCATCAAGTGTGTCTTATCAGACAGATTGAGAACGTTCAAAGACGTTTCACTAGATTAGCATTTGCCAGATGTGGACTCTCTCTGTCGTACCACGAACGCTTAGAACATGTTCACTTAGAGTCTCTATCAGTCCGCCGGGAGATCAATGATCTCTTTGTAGCCCTTAAGATTGTAAAAGGGATATATGGCATCAAGGCCAATGATATATTTCATTTTCCATCCTCGAACTTCACTCGCGGCCATCGCTTTAAATTGTGCAAGTTCAAATTTAGAAGCAGCATATATATGAATTTCTTCACAAATAGGATAGTTGATGTGTGGAATACTCTCCCCGATGTTTTGTTTACACTTTCCCTGCCGGGTGCTCGTAACTTAATTAAGAACGTTGTGCTCTCTCGACGTAGCTAATGCTGACTTTATTTCCTCTTATTTTATAATTCTTGCTTTGTTTTGTTGGTTCTTTTTCTCTCTTTTCTAAGGTGCCTTAAGCACCTATTGGTCACCTCGTAGCGGCCTCTTAACCATCTGATTTCGACATATTTTCCTAATTTCCTCCGATTTTCTTTCTCAACTCCACATAAATGCAAGCCAGATAAACAATATATATATGCCCTGAAATATATGCGTACCAGAGGTGTCAACGGACTAACATTTTTGGGCCGGCCCCGCCCGTCTTGGCCCGCACAGCCCGATCTATTTCCGAACCCTAGAAACTTGGGGCCGGCCCGGCCTGGCCCGGCCCGTTGGCCCGTTTGAGCCCGACTTTTAAAATTTGGGAAAAAAAATTCCGATGGACTATTTCAAAGGAGAAACGCCGTCATGACTCACAGAGGAGCAATTCCTTCTCTCGCTCTAATGCCAACCCTTCTTCTCCCGTGAATTCTCTCGTCTCTTCGGCGGAACGGTCGACATGGCAGCGGCGACGACCTCGGCCGCGACTGGCGACAACAACGACGGAGAAGCGGACATACGAAGGATTTGTCAGTCCAAAGAGGAGAGAGCACCCCCCCCCCATACCCTATTAGTGCTCTCTCTCCTCTTCCTCCTCTGTCCTCTGTTTTATCTCTCCAATCCCCTTTCTATCTTCTGATTTCTTGCTATTAACCTCTCTCCCCTCTTTTATTCTAATTAACTGTGAAAAAGTAATACCCTCTTTCCTCTGGCTGCTTTTCTGACTTCGTTATTCTATTTATCCTCTCTTCTCAGTTTCACGAAAACTTCATTATGTAAACTCAAGCCTCCTCTCTCTGAAATGTCTATCTCACTGTCTACGCTTTTGGAAGTGAAAAGGGGAACGCAAAATTATACACTTTCTGCCCCTCTACTCTCTCTCTCTCTCTCTCTCTATATCTCTGCATTTTTTGAAACAACAACACATGCATACGCAGCGAATATTGTTTTCAAGATTGCCTCTTTACCCTCTCCTTCTTTTCTAATAGTTTTTATATTCTCCTTCCTCGGCTTTTAACCACTCGTTCTCTCTTTATTCTGCCTCTGTTCATAATGCAACATCATTTGAATTAGCCAGCATGAGCTGTAGAATAAGTCTTATAAGTTGTGGCCGATTCCTTTGTTCTTTCTCCTTCTGCCCGGCCAGTGAGAGATTTTCTCTCCATTGAAGAAGATAAACAAGACCACTCATTCAAAAACGCCCCGGCACACTCACAATAAGTCAGGCAGTCGAAGGACCCGGTGAACCGTGAAAGAAGAATGGAATCGCGTTTCTTGTCGAGGTTCATGAAGACGGCTTCGATGACTCTCTCGGCAACTTCGGTGGCGTGGCGGGGGGAGAGAGTTGGGTAGGAGTGTTTACTCTTCGTTTTGCCCCGCGCTTGATTATCCTCAAATCCAATCCATCAGCGATGCTCCCGAAGAAACCCTTGGCTGGCCGGGATAAGTTCTGCCTAATCTTCAGCGCTCAATTAGAATATTCTTCACAAGAGTCGCCAAAAAGATTCATATCGAGAAATTCATGCTACGAAGATTAATTTTAATGAGTAGAAGGAATTGTTTTAGAAAAAAACATTAATACGCGAAGAAAGTTTTGCATCCCACAATGCCACCAGTCGTCCTGACTGGACGACATAGTATTCTTATCGGGCCCAAACGGGCCTGCGGGTCAGCCCACCTTGCTTTGGCCCGGCCCGGCGCCTTGGCAAGTTGGGCCAGGCCGGGCAGTTGACACCTCTGATACTGACACATTCATGATTTACTACTGGACGCAAACCGCCAATTAAAAATTTTCGAGGCAAAATGCTTGCTTTACGAGGAAAGGTTTCGAAACAAGGATCTTGGAAAATTACCACGATCACGTTGCTTAAACCTATCGTACTACCTTATCGGCCAATTCCTGTTAGGGTTTAGCCTACTTTAAGTCTCGCTTGATGTAAAAAAAAATATTGCTGGTACCTGGACATTGAGAATGTACTTTCGGAAGCTTTGACTCCGCCTTGGCGTATAGAAGATGATCGCATAAAGCAGCATTATTGAGAACAGGAGCGAGGCAACAGCCACCAAATGGATGTAGACACTGACGAGGTTCTGCACAAGCCAGCTGGCATCCGATGGAGGAAGCGGCGACGTTGCGGGAGAGGACATCAGACTTTGCAAAGTTGATGTGTTTTTAGAACTAATATTTATATTTTTGAAGGTGAACACTATTCTTTTGTGGTAACTGTAGGATATTATCAAAGATTCATGCAAAGCGGGAAGTACATATGTATTTCAAGCGAGTAATCATTTTACTATACAAGGAATTTGTTTTAAGGTATTAAAAATTTAGTTTCAGAAGAGTATTAAGAAGAGTAATTAACACTGATGTCTTTCAACAAATGCGAAAGGGAAGGCGGCTGCAAAATTTGGTTGCGTCCAAATAAATTTAAGTAGTCTAAAGGTTATAAGATCTTTCACATAGCAATGTTTGCATGAATGTACAATTATTGGCAAAGACGTGGCAGGTGGTTTACGAAATTGTCATTTTGTGATCAAACTAAACTGAACAATCACCCGGATATTATTACATTCGTCATATTTGTAGTTTGCAGTTCAAACATAAAAAAGACAATATGAACGGTCAATCTTTGAGTTCACGTACAAAAGCGTACAAAAGCGAAAACGGTAATATTGTTCCACTTTTGAAAATTCACAGAGCAAGATTTTTATTCATTACACATGTATAGGGTACTTACATACATAGTATATACAGATTGTAGTATTACGTAACTATATGAATGCCTTTCTCATGTCTCTGCATGTATGTATGTTCTTCCCTTTGTTATTCGTCTTTTCTCTCCCTGTGTATTCACTTCTCTCTCATCCAGTATATAAACCCCAGTATAAACGCCTTAGTTAGCTTTGTCCCGGGGAGCGACCGGTCTTCTGCCGGGTCGCTATCTCTCCCTCTTTCCGACCCCTTTCCCCTCAACGACCACAACGCCACGGGCCGAGCCCTTCTCTGACGCCTGAGGATCCCTCTCCTCTCCCCTTGTCGTCTCTCTCCTCCTGTCGAGTTACGCTTGCTCCATAAACCTGTCTCTTCAGAAGTCCTGTCGCTGGGGAACACAACAAAGATTATGTGAAGAGGGACGCATACTTACTCCTAATAGGAATTAATTTTTTCAAAAGAAAATTTGGTGTTGGTAAGCTTTTAGAACCCATACCGTGCTAACAATCTTGGAGGAAAATCAAAACCACTTTTGTTGAAACCTGAATGTTGCCTTGTTGATTGGTCTTATTATATACATATGTACATACATAGCATGCATAACGTGCAAGCGTCGCGAGTAAGTTACGATTTGTGTTTTGTTTCTGGTTGCCAGCATCAGTCGTCCCGGGCGAGTAGGCAGCCAAAGCCTCCATCTTACAATTAGTGATGACGGCGATTTAATAGTAAGTTTGTGAAACGTATACTTTATTGATGCGTTTCTCGAATTCAAAACTTTTTTTGCAACTTTAGTTTAATGAAATGTCTTTTGAAATTTTAGTTCAATGAAATGTTTATATGTACATTGATGCTGCAACAGGCCTGTTAAAAGTATCGGTTACGCATAAAGGAGCTTGAGAAAGTCTAACATCGGAAGTGCGCACAGTTTATCAAGGATTTTGCTTATGGATATAAAGGTGCCACATTTACATTACCACTTCTAGATACGGGTAAACGTAAGGGCTTGCTGTGGGCTCGCGGCCTTAGGACAGCCTCGCACGCCCCCTCGGAGGGCCTGCGGCTCAGGAAATCCCGGTGCGACTGACGGCGGAAACAAACCACCGCCAATCTTAGCTGGCAGAATCCGCCGCAGTGAAGATCGGATGAGAGAACTGATCAGTTGATAAAACAACATTATTTATTACTGTAGTGCTCAATATGGAAATGTAATTAAGGCCATTTTTTCAATATTAACCTGACAGCGTTGGAATATGCCCGAGAGCGCCAGAGGAGCACCAGTGAATTAGCCAAAGAATGTGTTGAGATGAGGCAAATTGAGAACCACATCACCTCTCAAGAAATTCTTAATTTTTGTCCACTTTGCTCAAACTTTTGTATGTAAATTTAAAAATTTGATTATGTTTGCTCTCCTAACATGGCACTCTTTTGAGTGCTGGGAGCAGCAGAAAGTAGCAAAGTGTTAATCATTGATTTTGTTCTGTGCATACATTATAGATGCTCGAAATTCAATGAAAATTAAAAACATTTTAATCTAATCTTTACGCTGAGACCTGTCATCCATATTTTACAGGGAATTGAGCCGATAAGCATGATACATGGTCCTATGATGAATATCGAAGGAAGGAAGGCCTGCAATAGCTACCATTTTCGTATGCCCTTCCAAACGAACTGTCTTCTCAAAAATTTTACTACTCAATAAACTTTTTCTAAATGGATATGTCATATTTAGTTAAGACTTTTAAACTAAATGTGACTCCGCCCACCCGTCCAGAACCTGAAAGAAGACAGTGAACGTCATGCGACGATGGAAGAAGCGGGTCCGCTCGCTCATTTTTGTAGTTGGCATGCGTAGGGTGCAGAGAATGTGAGCCACCGTAAAGAAGACGAAGAATATTGAAAACAGCAGCATCTGTTATTAGATAAGAACTTTCCGAAAAATTTGGCTCATTTCCTAAACATGTTTGTTAGAGCAGAGTTTGCGAAATTCGGTTCGAAAAATGCGACATCGAGGCTTCATTTTTTCTCGACTTTTTTATATAAGCGAATGTGGCTAAATCGATCAAGAGTCAGTCATACCACTCCGATGTAGTAGACGAGTAACATTGTAAAGGAGATGCCGTCGTGGTAGATGTCAAGGACGAGAGCTGCAGGCGCGGCCTTCACCAATGAAAGCATCTCAGGAAAGTGCTGAAATGACAAGTGCTGTAGATGTTCTACATTTCAGACCTATTTTAATATGCTTAGTTACATTGCTGCCCGGCAAACGACGTATCTTTCGCTTTCTCCCCTCTTTCTCTCATCATTTTTTGCTCGAACCACCGCAACATATGGCAGGGGATCCGTGGTTTCGAGACGCGCCAGAGTCGACGGAATGCCGATAGAACGATAGAACAAAAGAATGCCGAAAGTTGCAATCATATAGCCGCGCTGTAAAGGGCAGTATTGGCAGATAATTTTGGCAATTTTGTGCTTTTCACTCGAAGAAAACTGACCTTCTCGAGCTTAAGCGGATGCGCTGCTGGTAACACACACTGATGCTGATGGAGTATCAAGAGGATGAGGCCGGCACCCAGCATACTGATAAACATAAGCGACACCACCTATTGTCGTGCCAGTGTCATTCCATCGTTAGTTGAAGCGTTACAAACTTACCGCCTGCGCGTGAACATCAACGTGCAGCTGGCAGAGAAGGCCGGTGCAATAAGCTCCAATCATCTGACGAAATTGTTATTCCGTTTCTCACATCCGAAACAATCAAAGGGATAGATCCATGAACTGACAGGAAAGAGTGGATAGGGACAAAGGAGAATGGAGAAATGAATGTCAAGGAGAGTTGACATCACCTGTGAGATTCCTTGGAATTCATATTTTATTTTCCGGTATCCAACATTGGTGGAGATTAAAAGTCGGCTTATGGTTAGATGTCTCGATAAAAGATAGGAGAAAAGTATTTGAACCTGGATATAGAGGATGTATTTTCGGAGGCTTTGACTGGCTTTTGGTGTATGGCAGATGATTGCATAGATCAGCATGGATGAGAGGACTAGCGAGAAGATAGCCACTGAATGGACGTAGATACTGACGAGGGCCTCCGGCAGCCGGTTGGCATCCGGTGGCGGTAGAGACGATGTGGCAGGAGAGGACATCAGACTATTGCTGTTTGGCTGATTGCAGGCGAAAGAGTAACAAAACGCATATAGTATAGTATAAGTTTAGAGATATGTACATACTAAATGAACAGAACAAGACACCAAGATAAAGAGAACAGGATGGATAGAAAGTTTGCGGAACGAGATCGAGAGTGATATAGAGATGGAGAGAGAAAGAGAGGGGATTATAGGTGATATATGTATGTATGTATGTATGTAAGTGAACGTGTACCATAAAACGAATAATGGACTATTCCACCTTTTTCATACAGTCGATTCGGAGTTTAGGATTTATATCCTTTCAAGCTTCCCGACCGTCCTATAGAAGGGCTTATAAGAAAATGGGATGCTTATTAATGTAGATCTTAACTAATGAGAGGTTTGCTTTCCTCAGGCAACTACGAATATCTCACAATCCGCAAAGACGTTGACTTAATTGCACATCTTGAAATTTTTTCGCATTCTAAATTACCGTGTTTTTCCTCTCTTCTTCGCTTGTCCGGAGCATGCGAAAGTTTCGAATATTTTTTTTTTACATTTCGAATATTACATTTGAAGCCCGGTATTGATGGTTAAAGATTCAGCGTTGTCGATGAGAAGATTAGGCGTACGCTGCTGCTGCTGATATCGGACGTATGCTAACTAAAATATTTAAGTCCATTACTGCACAACACTTCAAAAACATTTGAGTTATTGATGAAAACACCTCGCTTGCAAATGTAAATCAATGGAAGTGCACTCAGTTTATCAACTAGTTAGCTTAAGTATTACATTTCTTTAGCCACTTCTATATTCGGCCTCGCGGACGAGAGGACAGGACGCGCAGTGAGCTCGTGGCCAAAGGGCACCCTCGCCTGCCCCATGGGAGGGCGAGGCTGCTGTGGAAATGCTGGTGCGGCGGACGACGGCAACGACTCACTGCCAATCTTTTGACGCAGAAACCGCCTCAGTGACTTGCGGACGAGGGAACTGATTCAGATGACATTACAACATAATTTACTGCCAGAGCGAATACATTAACTGCGTGCTGCAAAAATGTGATAAACATCGAATCTTCAATAATTATAATTACCGTGTGTACCTGAGAGCGTTGGAATACGCACGAGATCGCCAGAGGATCACCAGTGAGTTGGCCAACGAATGCGTTGAGAGGAGACAAATTGACAGCCACATCAATGCTCAAAAGGTTTTCAATTTTCATCTTTTGTTCTTTTTAATGATGTTTTTTGACGAAAATTAGATTTTAAAAAAGAAATAAAATTTTGGACATACTGTAACGCGTCTCAATTGAATATCAAGATATTCTTTGCGGCTAAAACGTCACTCTTTTGATTTTTGGAACGACAGGTGTTAAAGTATTAATCATTAATTTTGTTCGCTGCATACATGCATACATATGTACATACATTAGTGATGATCGAAATTCGTTATAAATTATCTAAAAGTATTACTATGGCGTTTTTTTCCGACCTGTCATCTTTGTTCTACTGTAATGGAGCCGATTAGCATGGAACTATGATGAATGCCTGCAACAGTTACTACTATATTCATATGACCGGCATTCCAAACTGAACTGTCTTCACAAAATATTTACTGTCACAAACTAAGAAACAAATTTTAACTTGTTAAATATATATTTCATAATTAGATTAATATTTTTCAATATGCTTTGTGTTCGTATTTTGCTCCGCCCGCTCGTCAAAAACCTGAAAGAAGACAGTGAAAGTGATGCGGCGATGGAAGAAGCGGGTCCGCTCGCTCATTCTTGTCGTAGGCAAGCGAAGGGTGTAGAGGATATGAGCCGGAAGTATGAACATGAAGGATACAGAAGACAACAAAAGCTAAATTTGCAAATCATTAGCACACTCATAAACTCTTCATTATATATATATATATTTTTTTTTTTGGAAATTCCGCTAGAATTAGGAGCCATTTCATTTTTACTTTACTTCAACTTCAGTTAAGTATGATGAGTAAATGCCAAATCGAGTTCCAGCCAGTCATACTAGTGCGATATAGTAGACGTTCAACATTGCAAAGGAGACGCCGTCGTGGTCGATGTCAAGAATTGTCGCTGCAGGCGCGGCCTGCACCAGCGAAAGAATCTCAATGTAGTGCTCAAATGGGAAGTATGTATGTATTGTTGATGTTCTGTTTTCTGATAGATTTAAATCCTTCAGAAATACATTGTCCGTGACTTCGAGGCGTGATAGACTCGTTGGAACGGCGAAAGAAGCGTAATACAAAAGAATACAGAATGTTGCAAGCCTATAGCCGCGCTGTCAATGTTTGCAGATAAGTGCTAATTTTTACATAATAAAAACAAAGATAAAAGTGTGCTTTGAGAATGATAAATAAAACTATCGTGTAGTATTTAATTAAATAGATGTTGAAGAAAGCTCTTTTTTATAATAAATGAAAATACTTTGAACACAAATCTTTTGATACTTCTCTCATAAATAGTTTGCCAATTATGTTAGTTTTACTCGCAGAAAGCTGACATTTGCGAGCGGATGCGCTTCTGGCAGGACTTAAGCGGATGCGCTTCTGGCAGGACACACTAATGCTGATGGAGTACCAAGAGGATGAGGGCGGCACCCAGCATGCTGAAAAGCATAAGCAACACAATCTCTTGTTATGAAAGTCTCATTCAAGAGCTATAGTTCAAGCTTTAAAAAACCTACAAACTGAACGTGAACATCAAAGTGCAGCTGGCAGAGAATGCCGGCGCAATAAGCTCCAATCACCTTGTAAAGTAGTAATTAGGCGTTTCACATCCGAAGCGCTCAAAGGGACAGGTCCATGAACTGACAGGAAAACTGGATAGGGACAAAGGAGAATGGAGAGATGAATGTCGAGGAGAGTTGACATCGCCTGAGAGAGTCGCTTGGAATACCCATTTTATTTTCCATTATCGAACATTGGTGGGGATTAAACGTTTGCTCGTTTAAACAAATGCGAAAAAGTTCTGAACCTGAATATAGGGAAGTATTTTCGGAGGCTTAGACTTGCTTTTGGAGTATGGAAGATAATTGCATAAAATAGCATAATCGATAGCACGAGCGAGGCGATAGCCACTGAATGCATGTAGACACTCACGACGGTCTCCGTCAGCCGGCTGGTAACGGGCGGCGGCAGCGATGAGGTTGCAGGAGAGGACATGAGACTAGAAGCTGTTTGTTTATTCGTACTTATCGGACGAATGTGCTGATGTAATCTTGGCGATGGGCTCAAGCGATTTCGTCCAAGTGCTCGACGGAGATTATTCAGAGTATAAACTAATAGATTAAACTTTCAAATAACTTCCGAAGTTCTCAAAGCCAGAACATCTTCTGAAAGGGGGAGGAAGCACTTGCATATGCACATTTCTATGCCTGTTCCAATACATATGTACATGTTTGGGCTGGTGACAGGTGCTTTCCGATGATGCCAGGATTTGGCTCCCTCCAGAAGGTTAGGATCCCGATTGACTATTCCGTTTGTTGCTAAATTCTAAATCACGTATTAATTTTCGCGTCGGTTCTTCTTTCTAATAGACCTTATCTCGTCTCAAGGACATAATAATACTATACTTATTGCATCAAGTGTCGTCATATTCAAATAATTTTAATAACCATAGATTGGATGAATAAATGGCACATTTCTATGTACACTTGTGCATATGTATGTACATATGTGTAAATAAAAACATCATTAGAATTAGCGATTGATTTAAATCGATGTCTAATCGGAAAAAGTAGCAACATAGTACTGTGTAGAAAAGTGTAGCAATAGCAAGGAAATCCACATTTAATTCAAATGAGGCGTTTTGGTTCATAAATGGGATCACCTGCTGGAAGGATTGGAAGGCAAGTCTCTGCACAGAGAGGAATGTAAATTCAATTATAGAAAGCGTTCGGTATAAAGAAGGCATTCAAATGCTAACACAAACTTGTGCCTGAAATGTGCGAAGTGTAATGCAAAGGAATTCAGGCGAATTCTTGAAAATAAACCACCGGGAATTCGGGGAGAAAAAACTTGACGACGGTAAAGATACAAGAGAATTTTGTGGTTCTATTTTGTGTTGAGCATGGCCATCCGATCTTTTGGCTTCCGCGAGCAACGGCGCTCTTTTGTTTCGACGGTACAAAAGCTCGCTTGGCAAGACGGCCGCCAAACACAGCATTCCACGCTTCTCAAAGGCTGATGCCTTCATTTATATTTACACTTTGTTTATTCTGTAATAACTAATTTTGATTTAAATGTAGAACTCATAAATCGCAAGCAATTAAGATATTTATTGCACATGAATGCATGTCGAACGGTTCTCAAGAAGAAAAATACATCGTTGCCAAGAGTCAATCAATTTTATGGCGAGAGCAGAGGGATTTCAGCAAATGATCTTTTCGTCTTTGTACATGATGTTGAGCGAAACAAAGGTCATGTCATAGATGGGGCCGTCGATGTACTCCTCCGGAATGTCATGGCACGCTTGGCGCTTGCAGCCCTGCGAAGAAAAGAAGGAAAAAATATGTAAGTGAAAAATTGATATAATTTTTCGGAAGAGATAAATAGAAAAACTAAAAATTTAATGACCTTTTTGTCTTCTGGCAGGTCGCATGAATGAGTGAAGCAGATCATTGGCTCGATCGAGCCCATCTGGGAACAAGAGAATCTCTTTCTCTCTCTCTCTCTCTCTGTCTCTGTCTCTCTCTCTCTCCCTCTCTCTCTGTTTCTTTTCATCATCTTTTTTTTCTCGCTGAGTCATTGTCTTTCTCTGACTTTCTCCCTCATTCTTTCTACGCCACTCTCTCTCTCTCTCTTTTCTCTCACTTTCCTTCTCTATTTACCAATCTCTCTCTCTCTCACCTCATCCTCCCCGCCCTCGAGGTAGAATGCGGCGTTCTCCTTGGCGTTGGGCGTGGTCGTAGCGAGAAGGTCGTTGGGATTGACTAAAAGTGGCGGGAATTAACTGTAAAGGCTCTTCTCCTCATTCAAGATGAGAACTCACCGAAGAATAAAAAAAATACATGAATTGACTTTAAAATTGCTTCAACTCTTCCCTCACTCCTCCTTTAGAATCATGTTTTCTTCAGAACTTTGAAGGGAGTTACTATTGAACATTGCAAATTATTGAGATAATTGACATTATAAAAACATTAATATTAGCAAGACGAAGCCTGACACGTGTCGTGATCGAACAGCTCTATGACGCAATCGAGAAAGGCCTTGTCGTGGCACACCGTCTGGCCCTTCACAGTCACATTCTGCATCTTTGCAGATGAGAGAGCCAGGAGGGTGGAGAGGACAGAGAGGCAGAGAAGGAGAGAGTGCATTCTGGAAAGAGGATAGAGAAAGAGTGAGAGCTAGAGAGAGAGAAAAAGAGAGAGAGAGAGAAAAAGAGAGAGAGAGAGAGAGAGAGAGAGAGAGAGACAAGCGACCATTCAGACCATGATTATCGGATCTGCCTGGCATGCAATCTTTGCAAAGATGAACGACAGGTGCATCAGCAAAAGTTGAATGCAGAACAAAAGGTTGACTATTTTCGCTATGCTTAGGCATAGAAGCTCGTCCATCAAAACAACCATTCATCTCCAGCGCAAGCGAAGAAAGAGCAGAAAATTTATATTCATATGCATTTGTTCAGCAATGGCAAAAGCAAGAGTTTATGTATGAAGAAGAGCTGTTAGAAGACGTTC
Source organism: Allodiplogaster sudhausi (assembly GCA_945643635.1). Classification (NCBI taxonomy): domain Eukaryota; kingdom Metazoa; phylum Nematoda; class Chromadorea; order Rhabditida; family Diplogasteridae; genus Allodiplogaster; species Allodiplogaster sudhausi. The sequence continues at coordinate 297,963 of CALZFC010000277.1, read as the reverse complement.
TTATAAATATTTAGGTAGACCATATTTCGCAAGCGATTGGTGCTTGCGAATTGATTGTGAGTCACTGAAGGAAAGATATGAAGAAAAGAATGATGACTCAAATTGATGAAAGCACAGTCATTTCTCGCATTGTGAAGCTTTTCAGTAAAGAGAAATTGGCAAACGAATTTTCTTTTTTTTTCATAAAAGTCTGGTGATTTTATCACAATGGGATAGCATGTGCTGCGATGACAATATTTTTTTCGGTTCAAGCAATGATAAAAACACACAGTGCATTTAAAAATGCAAAACAAAATTTTTGTTACCTGTTTTCTAAGCTCTGACTAAATGTGAAAGTGGTTTTTTTTATGTGACTAATGCTTGCCGCTGACGGATGTGAACACTTTTGAGCACAGCCCAAACGTTTTTGGTAAACAATACACGAAAGGATCGTGGAGGATGATTAGAACGAACCACGGCTCATAATGCCAATAACGTTATGCTTCTGACTTTGGCTCATCTTGTGTGTAATCGATAAAGAGGCTGAATTTGGTTGACTCGGTTGTATTCCTTCATAATATCATGTAGACCGACTGACTCCGAGAAACACTAGCAAGTTTATCCTTTGTTAACTCGAACCCCACGGTAAGAACAACTATACTTTGTCGATAGACTTCGAGAAGTTCAATGCATCAAATTCTACGTGTCAGTCAAATAGATGGAATGGATGATAGCTCAGACTTGGATTGCTATGATCTGAAATGTCGAATTAAATGACTGATTGTGAGACACTCATGAGAATACAAACTAAAGCTGCAAAGAGTAGATATATGTTTGTAGGATTGAAGAAGAAGGAATAGCACAGTAAGTGAACCAAGAAAGAAATGTGGAAAGGAAGCGAATAAATAAAAAAACCGTGAGAAATAGAAAGGTAGGAGAAGAGGAGCTGAAGAGGATAAAATAGGAAACATACCACATTTCATTAATCATTTTGCTCACAAATTCGGCCACCAGCTTTAATTCTTGGGAGGTACATAAGTCTCTGAACTTACATATATAATGTAAATTCAATTACAGATATGTGTCTGTATGTTTGCTTAGGAAGCATAAAGTTTGGAGTGTTTCCATAGTGTTTAGGTATTCCGATCCTTGGAAATGTACTTTAAACAGGGCCATATTGTTTAGATGGGCACAGAGATGTCAACTTCGTTGTGATATTCATACGAGTGGGAGAGAGAGTGGTCAAGGGAGATGGAGGGAGGGAGAGGTGACCGGCAACATGAAGATGCATTGCTTCGCATGGGATCAAGTAGGACAGTCTCGTACTGCCCGAGGGAGAACCGGATGCTGTAGAAATGCAGAGACAGCACCATTTGCTGTCAAGATTGAGCAATTCCGCAACAGCCAAACATTTACATAGTAAAAAATATCAGGAATAACAAGAAATCAACAAATCAAGAGGGTGTATGGCATACGATTGCATAAAACAGCATTACTCAGAGCATCAGCGAGACTACAGGCATTGAATGGACGTAGACAAGGCTCTCCTCCAGCTAGCTGGCGTCCGGCGTCGACGAAGGTGCAGCTCAATATCTTTGCCACTCTATGCCTCTCGCGCTCTTTCTCTATGTCTCTCTCGCCTTTTCTCTCTTCTTTTTCTCTGTATATTTTTCTCAATTGCGATGACTGTGACGCTGTTCTTCCAGAAAGCGTTCGCATCATCGATAAAGGCAGAAATCACAAAGGAAAACAGAGAAGAAGCGAATGATACAATTAATGATAATGAAATGGAAAGCAAGAATGAGTAGAAGAAGAAAGTAATCGAGAACCTCGAGGATATTGACCGAATAAAAATCAACTACCGTTTCATCTGATATTGCGTGCAGTTTATCAGGAACACTTTGAACTCTTCCATAAGAGTGATAACAAAAAGAGAGAGAGAGAGAAAAAGAGACCAAAATAGAGGGAGTGAGACAAGAGATAGTGATTGTGAAAGAGAAAGAGAAGTGAATCAGGTAGACGCCGAATGAGAATAGAGCAGTCCACTCCAGACTTCTTCACTGTTGTGATGTGTGACAGAAGACCTGTCACATATCACAACAAAATTCTGTCTTGTTCAACAGCATTTCACAAATTATAGCAGCATCTACAGAAGCCTATCTTTCCAACTTTATCTCTCCCTCTTCCGCCCTCTCTTTCTCTCCTTCTGCCAAACTCAATCTCTACGTCTTGTAGTACAATTTCAGATTCGGACACGCTTTCTCTGTTTCTCCTCTCTGTTCCCTCACCAACTGTAGTCTCTCGCTTATCATTTCAAAACGTTCGCCTTCTTGTTAAGTAGATAGTAAATATCTACATATTTGTATATGTGTTTTATGGACTCTGTGAGTCCAGCTATAAATATTATAATTTATCATTATTGCTATGTGACCTTTATTAGAGTCATGTAGCATTATCATACTCACGCTATTTAATTATCATAATAGTAAATATTATCATAATAGTAATACGTAAATCTTGTTCATTTCAGAATAGTATTAAAGACCAGATGACGAGTTAAAGCGGCACTTCATTCCTCGTTCCCACTCTCAAGCGGTCGACCCTCCTTTCTCTCTCTCATTCCCTCTGCTCTCAATAAATCCTTTCCCGCTCTCGCCTCGTCTACCCACAGTTCTATTTCTTGTCCCCTCTGGCGGAGGACACAACAATTGGCGATCAGGATCTCAAGAACTCGTGCGGCGGCCGATTCCCTACCTGCGGTATTTTTAGCTGCTTCTTTCCATTTGCCCATCCAGTGAAAAGAGGCTTTGTGCCCAATCAGTGAAGAGGCTTTGAGCCCAACATCCTGTCCAAAAAAAGGCTTTTTGCCCACCATTTTCCCAAGCCAACGGGCTTCTGGTGGTCTTCGAAGAAAGCCAACGGGCTAAGTCAACGGGCTGAAGACGATCTTCAGCAGCTGAGCGGCAAGCGGTTGATTCCCGATCTTCAGCAGCTGAGCGGAAAGCAGTTGATTCCCGATCTTCAGCAGCTGAGCGGCAAGCGGTTGATTCCCGATCTTCAGCAGCTGAGCGGAAAGCAGTTGATTCCCGATCTACAGTAGCCGATCTTCAGAAGAAAACTGGAAGACGATGGCTGAGATGGAAGCATTCCTCCAAGTTCTGAAGATGCAACAAGAACAAAGTGCTGCTGTTATGAAGGAGATGCAGGAGCAGAATGCGAAGACAGTCGAAATGCTGCTCGAGAGGCTAAATACGACCGAGAATGGAAGCGCGCCGAGGCAAAATGATGCAGCAAGGGCAGGGCCCTCAATCGATGCACTCGAAAGGACGATCCAAGTATTTGAATACGAGCCAGAGGTCGGCTGCACTTTCAATGCTTGGTACAACAAGTACGAAGATCTCTTCGAGAAGGAAGCTGCTCACATCTCTGAAGTACAGAAGGTGCTCATGCTGATGAGGAAACTCAGTGTCAAGGTCGACATCCAGTACCGCAACTCAATCACGCCCAAGAAGGTGTCGGATTTCACTCTCGCAGAGACAGTCGAGAAGCTGAAGAAGTTGTTCGGTGATTACAAGACAGATTTCGAGAAGAGACTGTACTTGTTGAATCTGAGAATGAGCACGACGCGGATCAATGACTTCAGAGTACTCTCGGCAGAAGTAAACAAGGCAGTCGAAGAGGCCAAGATGGCGGAACTCTCAAATGACCAACTGAAGACGATGTTCTTCATGGCTGCAATCGATACGCCGCGACATGCAGACACGGCATTTCATCTTCTCTCTCAGCTGAAGAAGAATGCGGCAGTGACCATGGAAGAGTTGGTAGAAGAATGCGACCGGATCGCAGTTCTGAAGAATGAGAGCAGTGCGGTGCAGACGCAAGGCAAAGGCACCACGGTAAACTTTGTGTCGAAGCATCAGAAGTTCGTCAATCAGAGAGCTGAGAAGGTCAGCGAGAAGTCTCGTGGCGACGGCGCACACGCTCAGAAGGACAGCAGGTTTAAAGAAGAAAAGCCTTGCTTCCGTTGTGGTCGAGGACACGCACAAGAAAACTGCCGATTCAAGAACGAGAAGTGTCATAACTGCGAGAAGATTGGTCACATCAGCAAAGTCTGCAGAGTGAAGAAGACGCAGAATAAGTTCTCGCAGAAGCACAGTAAGAAGTCGGAAAGATTGAACACAATCTGTGTGAATACAGTGCAGAATAAGTCGATCAAGGTAGATCTGCTGATCGGAGGAGTGAAGACTACGATGCAGGTAGACACCGGCGCCAGTATCACACTTATCTCGAAGAGCACTTGGGAGCAGATGGGCTCACCAAGGTGCAGGGAAGCAGATTGCAAGCCGGTCAGTGCCTGTGGACAGGCAGTTCCTCTCATTGGATGCTTCGAAACGGAGATCTGCCATGAGAATCGGTCGGCACACGGAACGGTCTACGTGACGAAGAATCCGTTGATGCTTCTCGGATTGGACTTTTTCGACAAGTTGCGATTCAAGTTGGTAACTGAAAACGTCGAACAGTCAATCAACCAGATCAACAAAGGATGCAACACGCCGAGTGAATACAAAGACTGGGTGGAAAATAACTTCCCTCAGATCTGCTCAGAAGGACTCGGAAAGTGCACGAAAATGAAGGCGTCATTGAAGCTAAAAGAAGGTGCCCAGCCGGTTTTCCGGAACAAGAGGCCGGTACCGATTGCCAGCATCCCAAAGGTGGAAGCAGAGCTGGACCGACTGGAAAACCTCGGAGTGATCAAGAAGGTGGACACTGCCAGAAGGGCAGCACCGATTCTCGCAGTGGCGAAGGCGAACGGAAGCATCAGGCTGTGCGCAGATTTCGCGACTGGTCTGAACGAAGCACTGGAGTTACACACTCATCCGTTGCCGAATCCAGAAACGATCTTCGCAAACCTGAATGGCGGCAAATTCTTCAGCCCGATTGACTTGGCAGACGCGTATCTCCAGATTGAGATGGAAGAGAACGCAAAGGAACTTCTCTGCATCAGCACTCACAAAGGACATTACCAGTACCAGAGATTGCCTTTTGGAGTAAAGTCGGCTCCGGGAATCTTCCAAGAAGTGATGGACGTGATGCTGGAAGGACTGCCAGGTGTAGTCTCTTACTTGGACGACGTCATTGTGATGGGTTGCACGAAGGAGGAACACGACTTGAATCTGGAGCGAATCCTGTCACGAATTCAAGAATTCGGTTTCAAACTGAAACTCGAGAAGTGCAAGTTCGGAGCAGAAGAGATCAAGTATCTCGGATTCATCATCGACAAGCACGGACGACGACTGAATCCTAAGAAGGTGGAAGCCATCGCGCTAATGCCGAAGCCAGTGGATGTCCAGTCACTCCAATCGTTTCTCGGGATGGTGAATTACTACACTCCGTTCATCGAAGGAATGCACATTTTGAGAGCACCTTTGGACGCGCTACTGAAGAAGGATGCTAAGTGGAAGTGGACAGACGAATGCCAGAAGAAATTCGAACAGATTCGAACTGCACTGACGTCAAAATTGTCACTGGTCCACTACGACCCCAAGAAGCCGTTGGTGGTCGCTGCCGATGCATGCAATTACGGAATCGGAGCAGTGTTCATGCACAGGTTGCCCAATGGAAGCTTACCAGGAAATGGTCAGAAACCCTGCACTCGAAAAAATACAATTTATAGCTCGAATGAAAGCCCTTGAAATTTGGTGTGACGGAGTATAAAAATTAGCTGCTGCCATGCATACCACAATTTTTTATAGAATTTTCAAAATTGGATTTTCTGAACATAAATTTTCACCATCAGAGAGAAGTCTACATAGAAATCGTGCAAGAAGATCAAAAACGTGGTCTTACGGCGCAGTGGATAAGGCGTCTGACTGAAAGTTTTTTGTCGTGAGTTCGACTTCTCTTCGGCTCATGGTTTTTGCTTATATTTGGTTGCACAGAAATGGAGCTTGATCATCAGGGAGTCGTTCCATGATCTCCCACCTTCACGGTTTCCTCACACTCCTGTGTCGTTTATCCATCTTCTCCATCTCCGATGTGCTTGAACCATTTCTGTGACACAATTGTTCACATTTGCTAATAATGATGCTGTTTTGTTGATTGTATTCCATTTTGTGAAATAAAGATAGAATAGAAAAAAAGAAAACATAAAAAAATAGCAAAAACGATGAGTCGAAGAGAAGTCGAACTCACGACAAAAAACTTTCAGTCAGACGCCTTATCCACTGCGCCTTAAGACCACTTTCTTGGTCTTCTTGCACGATTTCTATGTAGACTTCTCTCTGATGGTGAAAATGTATGTTCAAAAAATCCAATTTTGAAAATGCTATAAAAAATTGTGTTATGCATGGCAGCAGCTAATTTTTATACTCCGTCACACCAAATTTCAAGGGCTTTCATTTGAGCTATAAATTGTATTTTTTCGAGTGCAGGGTTTCTGACCATTCCCTGGTTAGAGCCAATCGTTCATGCATCACGAACATTGAAGCCGGCTGAGAAGAATTACGGTCAGATCGACAAGGAAGGATTGGCACTGATCTACGCAGTGAAGAAGTTTCATCGGTATATCTACGGCCGGAAGTTCGTTCTGCAAACTGACCATCGCCCCTTGCTAGCTATTTTCGGCTCCAAGAAGGGATTTCCAGTGTACACTGCAAACAGGCTGCAAAGGTGGGCAACGATGCTGATTGGATACGACTACACACTCGAGTATATCCGCACTGACAGTTTCGCGTATGCCGATGCACTGTCTCGATTGATCGCAGATTGTCCGGCAGAAGACGAAGACGTGGTCATTGCAAGCATCCACGTCGATGAAGACTTGAATGAGTCTCTGAGAAGCAGCATCAGGGCGTTGCCACTGACAGCAGCCGACGTCAAGAAGGAGACAGCTAAAGATAATCTGTTGCAGAAGGTGATGAAATGCACTAAGAACATTTGGCCAGACAAGAAGAAGGTACCTGGAGAATTAACTCAATTCTACAACAGACGAGATTCACTGACGGAAGTTGACGGTTGCCTACTCTCAGGAGAACGAGTGGTGATTCCTGAATCTCTACGAGCTGCTGTTTTGAAGGAACTCCACAATGGACATCCGGGCATCGTTCGAATGAAGGAACTCGCAAGGAGTATCTGTTATTGGCCGAAGATCGACGACGACATCGAGGAGACGGTGAAACACTGTGATCGTTGTGCTCGTGCGGCTAAGTGCCCGATCAAAGTACCGCTTCAACCATGGTCTCAGACGGAAAGACCGTGGCAGAGAGTCCACATGGACTACGCGGGTCCAGTCGATGGCGAATACTATCTGGTGATGGTGGATGCTTACTCGAAATGGCCGGAAATCGAATTGACGAGCAGAATCACCGCAGCTGTGACTGTAAACGCATTCGAGAAGCGTGTGGCCCAGTTCGGTTTGCCCGATGTGGTGGTAACCGATAACGGCACGCAGTTCACTTCAGGAGCGTTCCAAGAATATTGTCAGCGGAATGGAATCAAGCACGTGACCAGCCCTCCTTACCATCCGCAATCTAACGGCCAAGCAGAGAGATTCGTGGATACGTTGAAGAGAAGTCTCTTGAAGATGAAAGGAGAGCTGCCAAAGGCACAATGTCTCAGTGCGTTCCTGTTCCATTTCCGGAGGAACACAAATGCCCAGATCGGTGGAAAGAGCCCGGCAGAACTTTTCCTCGGAAGGAAAATGAGGTCGCGAATTGACTTGCTGAAATCATCGTTGCCGTCTGGAAGAATCGATGAACAAATGAAGAAACAATTTGATCGCTATCATGGCACGAAGTCACGTCGTCTCTCAGTCGGCGATTTGGTTCGATACAAGACGAGCATTCGGACTGCTGACAAGAAGTGGCTCTGCGGCGAGATTCTGAACAAGAAAGTCCGAGTTGCCTTCTCAGTCAAGCTGGAGAACGGTCGGATCATCAAGGCGCACGCGAATCAGCTGGTATTGTATAATGGAGACATCGCAACGGAAACAGATAACACGAATCTACCATTGTCTGTACTGATGGACACCTTCTCTACCACGATGCTGTCTACTGGAATGAATAACAGGATGTCAAACGATACGAATCAATCGAACGAGATTGACCAGAATTCGATCGGACCAAGTTTGTCTGGAAACAGCCCGAACAGCATGAACAGGACGGCAAGGTCGAACAGCTCAAGCAGCATCATATCAACTGCTATTCAACAAGCTACGCCTCAGACAGTCATCCCACAAGTACAGCCACGTCCACAGCGCCAACGACAGCCACCGAAGCGACTGAATCCAGACCCCTCCAAGAAGAGCTATTATTAGCTCTTAATTTTCCTCATTTTAAATAAGATTGTAAGTTTTCAATCTTAAGGGGGAGGTGTTAAGTAGATAGTAAATATCTACATATTTGTATATGTGTTTTATGGACTCTGTGAGTCCAGCTATAAATATTATAATTTATCATTATTGCTATGTGACCTTTATTAGAGTCATGTAGCGTTATCATACTCACGCTATTTAATTATCATAATAGTAAATATTATCATAATAGTAATACGTAAATCTTGTTCATTTCAGAATAGTATAAAAGACCAGATGACGAGTTAAAGCGGCACTTCATTCCTCGTTCCCACTCTCAAGCGACCCTCCTTTCTCTCTCTCATTCCCTCTGCTCTCAATAAACCCTTTCCCGCTCTCGCCTCGTCTACCCACAGTTCTATTTCTTGTCCCCTCTGGCGGAGGACACAACATATATATTCACAAAACTGTGTACCAAAGAGTTCACTATTGCTCTCCAGGGTAGATCTCATTGTCAGGACATACTTATTCTTCGGCATAATACCTTTTTTTTCGTTCGCTATCATCTGCCTTTTTGAACTCTACTTCATTTTTCTCATCCATAGAAATATACCGTCTGCTTCCCTCATTCTGCCTTCATTTGCATACTCCTCTCCTCCCTATAAATGTCATTGCTTCTCTGAGCGATGAAGTCACAAGAGACCTTCCGTGTTCCGCTCTCTCTTCCCCTCAACTGTTTTTGAACTTTTCTTTTATTGCTGTTAAAAATGCATTGTCTGTTGAACGCGATTCATGAATCGTAAATAGTCTAAATAATAAATAATAGATTAATGTTAGTGTGTGCAGCCTGATTATTCCTTATTGCGCTGTGAAGCGGAATAGAAAAATGGATTAATTACTTCTTCTACAGAATCTTCAATGGCATCCGCCAAGAAAAAGGATGGCGAAACGACGCTTCCTCTTCCCGAAAAGTTAGATTTTTTTCAATTATACATATTTTCACATTAGGTTTCTGATAGTAATGTTATTCTTTGATCGCTCATGTTTTCACCGTCAGATTCAGTTTCTCTGAACAAGATTATACTATAGTATATATACATTTCTTAGCAGCTTTCTTACATGGCATCAAGGTCTACTTTTGCACAGTGAACTTCTTTTAAAAAAATAAATGAAACATTTGCGTGCTTTCAGAACGACTTCTAACCAAACAGAAAGCGTCTCCCTCAAGCAGCTTGTCAGTTTGAACTCTCTATACAAAAAAATTTGAATACGTGAAAACTTTCATTCTGGAATAACTTTCCAAAAACATGCCCCTAATGTACACATGTCCTACGTAATTTGCCTAGGCCAAACTCATGAAAGATGAGCAGAGGACTGCGATTTATTGGTTGCACATGACTGGATTGAAATTTAGTATCGCTATGCAACCCGCTTCGACTATCTCCTCATTTTTCTCGGCTCTGTCGCGGGAGTAATTCAGGGGGGACTGAGCTCCGTCCAGTCCATCATTTTCAGTCATCTCACAGATGAACTAATCCAAGGACAAATCCTGGCTAGTTCTCCCATCCTCCACTTGTCCACTTCCTCTCTCTCTCTCTCTTTCTCTGTCTCTCTCCCTCACTGCCTTTCACTCCCTCTCTGTCTTTCTCTCTCCCTTCTCTCTCTCTCTCTCTCGATTCCAGACTCTCTTGCAGTACGACCAGGGTCTCTTCGACTACGGCGGTACATTCGAGCACAACTCTCTCATAGCAATCAGGCAGTATGCGCTCTTCGGCATGGGAGTCTTCATTCTCGGCTTTATCACCGTCAGTTTTGCCCTCCTGGCTTTGTGACAACTGAAAATGAATAAATAATATGAGCATCTGTAAATTTAGAATGAATACTAGAAGAAAAACATTCTGGCATCACTGAATGCACATTAATAAAGTACTGATTCCTCCTCAGATGAGCTGCTGGCACACTGTTTGTGAGAGTCAAATCAACAAGATCCGCCAGAAATTCTTCGAAGCTATTCTCAGACAGGATATGCAATGGATCGACAGGCACGAGAGCGGCGCACTCACAACCAAGATGAGCGAGTCAGTCAGGGAGAGAGAGAGAGAAAGAGAGAGAGAGAGAGACAGAGAAAGTGAGATTGTGTGTGTGTGAGAGAGAGAGATTGTGTGTGTGCGAGTGTCCTTCAGAGGTATGGATCGGCTGAAGGACGGAATGGGTGACAAGTTGGGAGTGCTTCTGGTGTACTCAGTTCATCGGCGTTTGGTGGTTGCCTTTACCTTGAGCTGGAAGATGACACTCGTGATTCTCTGCTTTGTTCCCCTCTTCTTTGGACCAATGGCTGTGGCCTCGAAGGTTCTTCTCTTCCTTTCCTCTGTCGTGCTCTTATCTTCGTTCTCTCTTTCTCCCTTCTCTCTCATCTCAGATCATTGCCGGACTAATGCCGGAGGAGCAGCTGACGGCAGGGAAGGCGGGAGCCGTGGCAGACGAAGTCTTCACCGGCATCCGCACTGTCATCGCCTTCAATGGCCAGGACAGGGAGATTCGACGGTCTCTTTTCTCGTGCTTTTCAAAATCTTTGTGATTATTCCGAATGTATGTAGCATCAAAAATTAATTCACATCATTTATGTTTATCTTCTCTAATTGTAAGATACACCTCGTTGCTGGACAAGATTCTGAAGTTCGGAACGAAGAAAGCGATGCTGAATTCCCTCGGAATGTCATTCATCACACTCGCCATGTTCGTATCCATGGCCGTCTCGTTCTAGTCAGTCACCACTCTCTCCCTCTCTCCCTCCCTCTCTCTCTCTCTCTCTCTCTCTCTCTCTCTCTCTTCTCTCTCTATCTCTTTCTTCTCTCTCTATCGCTTTCTTCTCTCTCTCTCTGTTCACCCACATACTCTATTTTCTTTCACTTTCCAATTCTCTCTGTGTTATTCCTGCTTCTCTCTCTCAGCTTCGGTGAACTCTCATCATCGCTGGGGAGGTGTCTGCAGGAACAACATTCGCTGTGTTCTTTGCGGTCATTGGTGGCAACCTTCGCGCTCAGCTATGTCGTACATTTACTCATTCCTTTTAGTTTGTCTTCCTTAGCTTTAATACAGCATCGACAACATAAAAATCATGCCGTAAATAATGTATCAAAAAGTTTGAATAGTTTCTTACAATTGTGTGTTCGTACGATAGAGGAAAAATACCGATATAAAATATCATAAGCTTTTACAAAACAATGCACATAACCATGAAGATTATAAGAGATGCACGGATGTAAATATTCATGTGCAGAATATAATATATAATATGTATATAATATGCGAGTTGCAGGCCGCTCCCCAAATCGGAGTGATCTTGGGTGCAAAGGCAGCGGCCGCGCCGATCTTCGAGATCATCGACAGAGTCAGCCGCTCTCGCTCCCTTCCCTCATTCAAAATGACATCGGATCTTTCAGATCCCGACAATCGATTCTCAGTCTCCGAATGGCAAGAAACTCGAGGACGTCAGGGGGGAAGTCGAATTCCGCAACATCAAGTTCCGCTATCCAAGCCGACAGGTAGCTCCCATTCTCCGAGATGTCTCCATTAAGATCGCGGTATACCATTTCTTTCTAATGATTGCGAGGATGTGAAAAGCAAAGTCTTCAAAAACATCAGGCCGGTTCTCGGGTCGCTTTTGTTGGTCATTCTGGATGTGAAAAGAGCACTCTTCTTGGGCTGCTTCTTCTACGATCAGGAAGATGGCCAGGTTGGCAGACAATGAAAGAGAGGAAGAGAATTACAGAAGGAGAGAGTGAAAGTGACCAAGAGGATGCAAATGAAAGAGAGAACGAGGAGTGGATAGCGACTGAGAGGATGCATGTATGTGAAAGAGAGTGCGAGAGAAAGAGCGAAGAGAGGTGTCCCTGTTGAGGTGCTGATTGATGGAGTGGACGTGCGGGAGTTGAACGTGTCTTCTCTCCGCCAAACAGTCGTAGTTGTCTCTCAAGAGCCTTCTCTCTTCGCCGATTCCATCGCCAACAACCTCAAACTTGGCCGTGCGGATCTCACCGAACAAGAGATGGAAGACATCTGTCGAATGGCTAATGCTCACGACTTTGTCATGCAGTTAAACGAGGTTCTCTCTCTCTCGCCCTTACTCTCGCTGTTCATCTCTCTCTCTCTCTCTTCTCTCTATCTCTATCTCTCTCTCTCCCTTCCTTGACCACAGGGATACTCCTTTCGTATCGGAGATGGCGGAGTCCAACTCTCTTGCGGGCAGAAGCAACGCATCGCCATTGCCAGAGCACTCGCGAGGAATCCGCGGATTCTTCTACTCGATGAAGCTACTTCCGCGCTTGACGCCGAGAGTGAGGGCATCGTCCAGAACGCTCTCAATAATGTTCGGTTGCAACTCATCTTACTTTCTCCCTCACTCTCTCTCTCACTCTCTCACTCTCTCTCGCTTTCTCTCCATCTTTTTCTCTGACCCTCCCGTATCCCACCACTTAACAGGCCCAATCCGGCCGAACAACAATCTCGATTGCTCACCGACTCTCGACGATTCGCAATGTCGACTGCATCTATGTATTCGAGAAGGCATGGACAGTCTTCCTATCTTCTCTTCTCTTTCTCTCTCTCTCTCTCTCTCTCTCTCTCTCTCTCTGTTTATTCATTCCTGACTCTTACAGGGAATTTTGGTTGAAATGGGAAACCACAATGATCTTATGGAGAAGGATGGAATCTACACCCAACTGGTGCGGGCCCAGGAGATTGAAAAGGCAGAGCCTGGCTATGATCTCGAGAAAGAGAGTTCGTCGCCCCGTTTGGATTTCTCAATACACTGGCATTAATTGTTCTTCTTCCCTCTTCCATTTCTTTGTCTCTCCTTTAAGCTGAGAAAGCAACCGACTTCAAGAGGGTCGTCAGGAATCGAGGAAGCCGAGCGTGGCCAGGATGAGCAGGCGCATCTCTGCAGTCTCACAGACCAGTCAAAGCATCGTGGAGGCAGACATCGAGAGACTCAAGGCATACAGAGAGAGGGAGCAAGAGAGAGAGAGAGAGAGAGAGAGAGAGAGAGAGAGAGAGGAAGAGGAAGCGAGAGAGAGAAAGCGAAAGAGAGAGATATATAGGTTAGATTGGAGAGAGAGAGATTGAGGGTAAGAGCGGGCGACTCGCGTTCAGAGAGAGAGAGAGAGAGAGAGAGAGAGAGAGAGATATATAGAGATGTAGAGAGAGAAAAAAAGAGAGAGCGAGAGAGAGAGAAGGTAGATGAAGGGTTAGGAATGGTAGGAGAAAGTATGAAAGTACCTCACATTGAAAGACGATGATATTGCTAAAATACACCAAACTGATAGAGAGAAAGAGCGAGCTTATTACATTACAAAGTATTGATTGAGCAGGACGCGGCAGAAGAAGAGAAAACCAATCCCTCTTCCCTCCTCACAATCATCCGCTACGCTAGGAATGAGTGGTGGATGCTCGTTCTCGGTCTTTTCCTCGCAATCATCCGTGGAATGACCTTCCCCATCTTCTCGATCATCTACGGACAGATGTTCACAGTCAGTTCGCTGTCTCCTTCTGTCTTCTCCTTCACTGCTTCCAGACTCTTTCTTCCTTGAGTGACGATGCCAAGTTGTCTGGTGCTCGTCTGAATGCAATGTGGTTCACTCTTCTGGGATCCTTCACGGCCACCTTCTCCTCGGGTTTCCTATTCGGCCGAGCTGGAGAAAGTCTCACCAAGCGAATGAGGAGCGCTCTCTTCAGGAATATTCTTCTCCAGATACTCCTTATTTCGCCTACTTTTTAATTATTATTTTAGATCACATCCCATGTTTAGGATGGTGAATATTTCGACAAACTCGAGAATGCTCCGGGGCGTCTCACCACGCGCCTTGCCACGGACGCACCCAATATACGCGCTGTTAGTTGGAGAGGGAAGAGAGAAAGAGAGATACAGAGAGACAGACAGAAAGAGAAGATACTGATAGAGTGGGGTGAGAAAGAGAGTGCGAGCCTATATAGAGTGAGAATGAGAGAGGCTAGATGGTGAGAGAGAATGAGAGAGGTTAGATGGAGAGAAAGACCTCAGAGGCTATATAGAGAGAGAATTTGAAAGGCTACATTGATAGAGAGAGAGAGAGTGAGAGAAGTTGGATAGGGAGACGAGATGAGTGTTGCCTTCAGGCGATCGACCAGCGTCTGGCCGACGTGCTGCAGGCAGTGGCATCCATAGTGGCCGCCATCGCAATCGCCTTCTCTTACGGGCCCACAATGGCGCCCATCGGCATTGTCACTGCTGGAGTGAGTCCTTCTCTTCCTCTTCTCTGTACTCTCCTCCATTCTTAGACTCTCGTCGCTCTCCAAGCACTCATTGCTAATGGTAAGTATCTCAAGAAAAAGGTACAAACGGACGCAGTGAAGGCGGAGGAGCCATCCAGAGTCGGTTGATCTTCATCTCTTCTGAACTCAAATAGTTCATTAATATGACTTTTCTGTCAATGATAGGAAAACAGAGCTGCATCTTTTCAGTTGGCTGCCGAAGCAATCGAACAACATAAAACAGTGGCATATCTTACACGTGAGAAGTTCTTCGCAGAATCATTCGAAGAAGGAATGCGAGGCCCTCACCGACGCACTCTGTTCAGAGGTTCACCAATCTCTCTCGAAGTCCCTGCAACTCTTCTCTGCAGGTGTAGTGCAGTCTCTGACTTATGCCCTGTCGATCTCGTTCGTCTTCTTCAACTTCGCAGCTGCCTACCGCTACGGTCTCTATCTGGTTTACGTCGGCAACACCACTCCATACATTGTCTTCCAGTCAGATTCTGCTGCAGTCATTCTCATTCTATCCACTGTATTCACAGAGTGATCGAATCTCTGAACATATCGTCGATGTCTTTGGTTTCCTTCGGCACTTACTTCCCCGAGTAAGTGCGAGCCCGTCTCTCGGCCGGTCTGCTCTTCAAGATGCTCAACGCCAATCCGAGAATCGATTCATTTTCTGAACAAGGAGAAAAACCTGTTCGGACGATTTCTATGTCTATTAATATTTAAATATGTAAAAAGAGGATATAAGAGAAGCGAGAGAGAGAGAGAGAGAGAGAGAGAGAAAGAGAGAGAGAGCGAGAGAGTTGTCCTTGCAGAAGCTGAAGGGCACAGTCCGTTTCTCGCGTACCTTCTTCTCGTACCCCACCCGCCGCAACCACATGGTGCTGCAAGGCCTTGACTTCACTGCCAAGCCGGGCCAAACCGTGGCCCTGGTCGGCCCCTACGGCTGCGGGAAGAGCACCACAATCCAACTCGTAGAACGGTTCTATGATCCGTCACTCGGCGTTGTTGTCAGTTTACTGTATTTTGATCACAGCGGCATATAATGGCTAATCTAAGTAAACACATACATATATATATATCTACACACTCATTAATGTAGTTGAAAATGCATAATGTACTATTGTTTTGTTTTTGCAGGAGTTTGACGGGATGGATGCAAAGGAGTTCAATCTGCAGCATCTTCGCGATCACATTTCTTTGGTTGGACAAGAGCCAATTCTCTTCAACTATTCCATCCGCGAGAATATTTCCTATGGAAAAGAAGGTGAGCCACGCGTGACCTTCGATTATTAATGACGCTATCTCGGTCATTTTCTTGCGTACTAGATGGGTTGGGGCGAGAAAGTCAAGCTTCTTTCTTATCAGTCTGGTCTTCATTCTTTCTCTTGCCTTCATCGTAATTCCACAGTCTATGACAAGCTTTGCGTCTTCTTCCGGTGTCAGTTTTCGAGTACAATCGATAGAAACACGTTTGGCATGCACATAGGCACTCAAAATGGCAACCACGCTCTTGTGCATCTGTTCTTCTGATTCTTCTGCTGTCAATTCTTTCAAGGTGTGTGAAAGTTTTTGCAGGCGTCGAAGACGGATGGCTGTGCTAACTGAAGAGAAGGGCTGTTTCTTCCGCCCAGAGAACTGCTGCTTCTTCCGCTCACCCAGTCTGCGTGCACTTCTCGACGGAGCGGGTTACGGTAGTCCGGCAACCTTTCTCGACGGAGCGGGTTACGGTGGTCTGACAACCCTTCACTGCTACTTCTTTGTTCAGGTGTTCTTGCACCTTCAGCTCTCGCATGGCAATGCGGTTCTCTCGCGCGTCCAGGTCGCGCTCTCGCTTCAGTAGCTGGCTCTCGCGATCATCCAGAATCCTCTCTCGCTCCGTTCGAGCTTGCCTTCGACTCGGTGTTCTGCCGGCACTACTCGAATGAACACGCATTCCCCGTGCAGTGGGAGTGGAAGCGGATGCAGAGACAGAAGATGATTGCATAAGCAGGGGCATGCATACGGACAGACGGAGATGCAAAAGAAGGAACATGCACAGAAGGAGAAGCATGAACAGGAACATGCACAGAAGGAGAAGCATGAACGGAGGAGGCAGCATTGGGTGTGGCTCCATCATCCGTGCGAGCGCTGATGCGAACGAGTTCATCCTGAAAAATAAGGCATACAAACAAATAATTAGCACACAATAGCAATCACGGATGACAATGGCGTCCGTTCAAGGATGTTTCCTCAAGCAATCAATAACTGCCATATTTTTGAATTTTGAGGTTTCATGACACGAATTCTTTCATACTGTAGCTTTTCTCTAAGTGTCGCATTTGCACTGCGCTAACTCTCCGTGTTATTTTATACATATATCTGTTTCTTTGTTTATTTCTTTGTATCAAGATATTCTTCTATCTTGAGATGCGACCGAGGAGCAGATTGAAAACGCGGCTCGCATTGCAAATGATCACAATTTCATCACCAGCCTCCCAGCGGTTTCATTTTTTTTTACTGTGTATTCAGTTATTTAGTTTGTCCGTTCATTTCTGGCTTTCCCACAATTGGCCTCCCGGATCGTAGCTTATTGTTAGTATCGACTTTCCCTGGTTTACATGTAAGTAAACACCCAGGATGCCGTAACTTCTTTCTCCATGACCACTGGTCACAATGCTGCTAGAATTGGATCTGCACGGGATGTTAGAACACGGCGCGCAGGTGTGGTCCCCTTTTCAAAATGCGAAACGTCGGATAGAAGGCGCACTATAAAAATCACCCGTCTTGCGTCTGACCGCTTTTTATCCGTGTTTTTCTTGCGTGTTTTGACACTTCTAACACATCTCGATCTGGCAAGTTGCCACGAATTTTGTTTTGAGCGCGACTTAAATCCAAGTCTCTGCGTCTCTGCCACTTGGTCAGAGTGCAGACAGTCGGAGTAAGCTGTCAACCGGTGCCATCTTTGTATAGCGAGTGCGTCCGGAAAAATGCATTGGCTGAACACCCGTGGGTCTGTACAACCCCTGGGGGAAAGCTTGTTCAATTTTTCGTGTTTTACTTTTTTACGCCAAGTCTTGGACATACAGTCCCGTCCAACATTGTTTGGTCCGAAATTAATGCGATTAATCCATTAATAGGATTAATTAAATTAATTTAAATAATTCAAACTGGAATTGCGAAGTGCTGAGGACATGCCATGCGATTTCCTCGGAGCGTTTTATGTCTTTTTTCATTGCGCGTCACCTTAGAAAAACCGTTTTCCAAAATATGCCCAAATGACAAAGATCTGACAATTTGTCAAAGCTACGCTGTTTAGCGGAATATTTTTCGGCTGAGAAACGAGCTGGCTGAATCGAGCAGCCTAACTACAAACAACAAAATAGAGTGAAATTTTCAAAGCGCTTCTTATTTTGTTTGAGTTTCTTCCTTTGTTTTGCTTGAGTTTCTTATCATATTTGGGTATAAATGATAAGAAAAATGGTAAATAAAAATTTCTGTAGCGAACAAAAAATTTGCTCCGCAGAGCATCGAACACCGGACCTTGAGATTTCCAGTCAAACGCTGTCGCAATACACCACACGCAACTCCTAAAAAAATATATGTAAATGCCGTATGTATTCGGCTTCCGGCCCGAGGTTGTGATTTCTGTATTTCTATACGATTTAGGGCCGAACGACAAATAGAAGGCAATTATATTCGCGCGAAGAGCGCGCAGAAAGGATCCCTTCGACTCCCTCTGAAAACAGGGTCATTAATCGTGTCCTTTTTTAGGGCTATGAAACGGTGATTGGAGAGAAAGGCGGACAATTGTCGGGAGGACAAAAGCAGCGGATCGCCATTGCACGGGCCATTATCAGGAACCCCACTATTCTACTCCTCGAGGAGGCCACCTCTGCACTCGACACAGATAGCGAGAAGGCTGGTCTTCCATCTCTGTCTCTCTCATTCTCTCTCTCACTCTCTCTCTCTATCATGCTTCTCTCTCTCTTTCTCTCGCTCTCTCTCTCTTTCTCTTTCTCTCACTCTCTCTCCTCAGTTTCTAGATAGTGCAAGATGCCCTTGACTCTGCCCGTCAAGGTCGAACGTGCATTGTCATCACCCATCGTCTGTCGTCCATCCAAAACAGTGACGTCATCCTTGTGTGCAAGTTCGTTTTCTTTCCCTTCTCGTTTCTTATTCATTGCTTCTTATTTTTCTCGAATGAATTAAAAACTGATCGTCAAGAAAGAGTTGTGTTGAGGGATGGCAAAGTCGTGGAGAGCGGAAACCACCAGCAGCTGTTGGCTCTCGGAGGACTCTACGCCAGCCTCATCGACAAGCAGAAACTCAGCTAGGGTTCTCTAACTTTAGGCCCCATCACTCTCTCTTTCTGCTCTCTGTCTCTCTCTGTCTCTCGCTCTCTCGCTTTAGTCACGAGATGAGATTGTTGTTTGACTAGTATGCAATCACTTTAAGTGTGGTGATAATGACAGCTTTAGTTACGAAAGCATTCCTTTGCTTCCTCTCATTGTTGTTTGTTGCTGAGTGTGAAGGCATTTCCCGCACCTCTCCGTCTTCCTTCTCCTTGGCCGGGTGCACACTTATCCAATAAATTCATATCTTCCTATTAAATCTTTGATTGCTTCATAGCATATCTTCATGAGGAAGAAGTCACAAGATGCGTCTCATTCGATGACGCAGAGGATAATTGATAATTATAACGAAGAGGGGAAAAGTAAGTTAAATGTAATTTGAAGATAATGGCTGTCAGTAAAAACGAACTGGGGATAGCGAACTCGGGGAGAAGGCAATGACTTACATATTAGTACTAAAGACCAAATATAACTTGCTCCATATAACCAATGATAAATATACCGTAGCGCACAACTGAAATAGAACTTTGCGAATACTTGCGAAATGATAGTAGCCTTTTCGATATCTGTGCCTGTACCAGTCGCACACTTTGAAATATTCAAAAAAATATATCGGAACAGAAACAAATTGTTTGTTTGAAATAGTTTGATATATCAAACAACGTAAAATGGCTGTATTGCTCATTTGCACAATTTATTGGGTATTTTCAGCTGCCAAAGCTCTCAACGTGTTGTAAACTCTTTTCAGCCAATGCCGGCGAATCTGTGCACTTGCAGAAGAAAGAGGCTGCAGCTCCCTTCCACCTCTTCTCTCTCCCTTCTGCGTTCCCTTCTCAGGTCAGTCGCCCAGGTTACGGCCTGTGTTCCATTCTCAGCCACCCACCATGGGCTCTGTTTGGGTTTGCTGCATTTTCAGCACTTTCGTAGCCAGCATCGCTTTTCCCTAATTCAGCTGCATCTCGAGCTCAACAAAACGAATACGGACTCGAGGACAGTGCAGAAGGAAAGACATGCCCAGACACAAAAGGAAAAGACAAGGCATGGCCAGGCACAGAAGGAGAAGTGATCACAGACACAGAAGGAGATGCATGCACCGACACCGAAGCCACTACTCGGTGCATCCCCACTGCGTTCACGACCATCATGTGGCTCGGCTCGCTCTGGACATCCCTGCTTGTGAATGTCAATCAATAGAAGTTTATCAAGGTCTTACATTAGCTTATGTATTACATTTATTTTGCCATTTCTAGATACGGCTTTACGGCGGGCGGGCAAATGGCGCTGTGAGCTACCTTATGGTTAGGAAACCCTCGCACGCCCCGTGGGAGGGCCTGCTGCTGTGAAAATTGCGATATGATTGACGGCGGCAACGAAGCACCGCCCATCTTTGCTGGTAGAAACCGCCTCAGTGAGGAGCGGATGAGAGAACTGATCAGATGATATTGACATCATAATTTACTACCGTGCTTCATAATATGAAAGTGTGACATTGACCTCTTTTTAATAATAATGACAGCATGTACCTGAGTGCTCTGGAGTATGCATGAGATCGCCAAAGGAGCACGAGTGAGTTGGCCAACGAATGTGTGGAAAGGAGACAAACTGCCAGCCAGATCAATGCTCAAAATAAGTTTATTCTTTCACCTTTTGTCCATTTTAGTTCATGTTTATGACGTTTTCCGACAAAAGAATCCCTTACTAAAATGTTCGCAAGACATGAAAATTCATTGCACATAACATTTCTTAATTGAAAAAGAAGATGTTCTTATCTGCTAGAATTTAGATAATCATTTCGCTCTGACCTGTCATCTTTATATCACAGGTAATACAGATAACAAGCATGCCAATTGGAATTATGATGAATATCGAAGGAAGGAATGCCTGCAAAGAAAACTAATTTATAATAAATTGCTCTTCCCCAGCATTCCACAACAAGCTTTCTTCACGAAAGTTTACTGCTTAAAGCAAAGTAATCAATTTTAACTATTCATGGATATTTCATAATTAGCTAGGTTTATATATATATATATATTTTTGTCTTTGGCTAAGCCCACCCGTCCAGAACCTGAAAGAAGACAGTGAACGTCATGCGGCGATGGAAGAAGCGGGTCCGCTCGCTCATTTTTGTATTTGGCATGCGTAGGGTGTAGAGAATGTGTGTCGGAAGCATGAAAGCGAAGGATACAGAACACAGCGTCTGCTGTTAAAGGAGATTTTGTTTGACTTCTCTATTAGCCATAATGAGAAAATGTGCCCAAACTGAGCTGCGGCCAATCATACCGCTGCGATAAAATAGACGTTTAACATCGTAAAGGAGATGCCTTCGTGGTTGATGTCAAGGACTGACGCTGCAGGCGCGTCCTGCACCTGCGAAAGCATCTCAGGGAAGTGCTGAAATAAGAAGTATCTACATATTTCTGCTTTTCAAATACATTTCACTCAGAAAAATGAGTATGTGAGAAGTTTGACGGAAAGCGAAATAATGTGTATCTTTCAAGTTCATTTACTCTTATTTCTGCTTACCACTTTGACATATGGCAGAGGATCTGTGAGTTCGAGGCACGCTAGAGTCGATGGAACGACAACAAAACCGTAGAACAAAAGAATGCCGGATGTTGCAAGCATATAGCCGCGCTGGGATAACGAAACAGGCGATAGAGAGTGATATCAAATAGATGTCGAACGAAATCATATACCTTTTCTGTACATACATATATGTGATTCGTTCGTCGACTTTCAAAAATGTTATTAATAACATATTTAAGAATTCCTGTCTCGTTTGACAATGTTGTGCTCGAAGAAAGCTAACTTTATCGAGTTTAAACGGATGCGTTTCTGGAAGGATGCACTGCTGCTGATGGAATAGCAAGAGGAGAAGGCCGGCACTCATCAAGCTGACCATCATCAACAACGCAATCTGTTGTTATGCCATTGCCATTCCATTGCTGCTTCAAGCGATACAAACTAACCGACAGCGCGGGAACATCGAAGTGTAGCTGACAGAGAACGCCCGTGCAATACAATCCAATCACCTGGCAAAGTAGTCACTCCGTCTGGCACATCCAAAGCACGCAAAGCAGTAGATTCATGAACTGACGGGAAAGAGTGGATAGGGACAAAAGAGAATGGAGATGTGAATGTCGAGGAGAGTTGACATCGCCTGACGGATTCGAATGGAATACATATTTACATAGTTTATTTTGTATTATCCTATGTTGGCGGAGCGATAAAAACCAATGCGAAAAAGTACTGAACCTGAATATAGAGGATGTATTTTCGGAGGCTTTGACTGGCTTTTGGAGTATGGAAGATGATTGCATAGAGCAGCATTATCGATAGCACGAGAGAGATGACTGCCACGGAATGCATGTAGACACTCACGGCGGTCTCCGTCAGCCGGCTGGCCACGGGTGGCGGCAGCGATGAAGTTGAAGGAGAGGACATGAGACTTTAAGCTGTCGTGCTTTACGCTTATCAAACAGATGTGCTGATGGAATGTTTAACTGCCTAGCGGTTTCTCTGGGAGCAGCGTCGATGGATTGGATATGGAGATGATCGGGAGGGGGGTTTTCATGTAAATATAATTTAAACCGTCCGCTAAGCTCTAAACGCCTTAAATGGCTGAAAATCTTTCGAGAGAGGGAGGGAAAACATTAAGAAGTGCATATGTGCACATACATAAATAATTGGGAGCTGATATCACCTGCTGAAGACAAGTCTCTGAAGAGATAGCAAAGTAAATTCAACGATAGAAAAAAACCCTTTCGATATAACAGGGTCATTCAACTTCTAACTCGCACTTCTTCCTGAAACTTGAAAATTGTGATAAAGTGTGCAACAGAATAGGAAAACGTGCAAAATGTGATAAAGTGTGTAACAGATCGTACAGATCGGAACGGTTCATATTCGGGAAATGACTTGAATACTGTTAAGATACAATAGATTTTTGTGTTTTTATTTTACTTTGAGCATGGCCATCCGATCTTTTGGCTTCTTCAAACAACGGCGCTCTTTGGATTCGACGGCACAAAAGCTCGCTTGGCAAGACAGCCGCCAAACACAGCTGCGATTTTCCACGTCGTCAGCCTTTCTCCATCCACGATCGTGCTTGACACATCTCGCAGGGCTTCTCAAACTCTATTTGTTTATGCTTTGTATCTTTATATATATTTATATATAAAAATTTTATGTTTTATATATAATTATCCATACATATGTATGTATCTCACTCATAGGGGATCTGTCAAGCAAGTTCTATGCATGCAAGCATTGATTGTAATTTTCGTCGATAAAATTACTTCAACGAGAATATAGTGAAAATAAGATTGCTGCACATGCTGCTGCTATAATTGTCCCATGCGCAGATTTGAAGAAGAGAGACCATTGATCGGATTCTCTTTCTTGTTCGCTCTTCTTACAATTACTGACTGTTGCATGTGCCAACGTTACATTGTGCAGTAGAACGGTGACAGCCAAAAATATGGAATCAGAGAACATGACTTTTGACATCTGCTCGCATACAAAATGCATAGCTCCTCTTTCCCTCTGTTACCAAAATTAAAAAAAAAAACATAGAATTGTCCGACTACACCGGAGGAGAGCTTCACTTCAACGATTTGGCTCTTTTATGATTTCGGCTCGCACAAAAAATAAGCTTGCAATCGAAGCTTCGATGCATTGCAGAAAAGTGTGTACAGGCGGAACAGTTACAAAATGGATGTAAGCGGAGAGAAGGACACCAATATAAAGAGAAAAAGAGTGATAGAGAGATGGCGGAGCAAGAGCGAGAGAGAGAGAGAGAGAGAGAGAGAGAGAGAGAAGGAGAGAAAGAGAATTAAAGAGAGAGAGAGAGAGATCGAGAGAGATCGAGAGAGAGAGAGTGAGAGAATTAAAGAGAGAGAGATGGAGAGAGATCGAGAGAGAGGGAGAGAGAGGGAGAGAGAGGGAGAGATAGAGAATTAAAGAGAGAGAGATCGAGAGAGAGGATTAGCAGAGATTAGGTGAACAAGTACAATTAACCGTAAAATGTACTGTTCGGAATTTTTGATCTATTGGATTCGGCGTAAAACATATAAATCCATTCAAGCGGAATGACCATCATACGGAAGGGCTTGTAAGAATATTGGTTCCTTACTATATATGTAGTATGTATGTAGATATCAAAAAAAAGCTTAACTAATCATATGTCGGCTTTCCTCAAATAATCACGAATATTTGAGACGTGACTTATTTGCACATCATTAAATATTTGCGTATTCTGATTCATGTTGTTTTTTATTTTGTTCGTTGGTTCGCAGCATGCAAGAGTTTGTTACTGATTTGGCAGCCTGTTATTCCACGCATAAATATGCAGCATTTCTCGATGAGAGGATTACGTTGCTGATATCAAACGTATGCAAACTAAAAATATTCCATTCAAACCCATGCCCAATGCTCCATGTTTATGCGAAAATATAGTTCGTCTGTTCGGAGAGCAACTACTTTTCAGTCGCAATTGAATCAGAAGATTTCTCTTCTTTTTTAAGTAACACATTCTACTATCGAGGTTTTGTTTTCTTAGTTAGCATTCATCTTGCGTGATGGTGAGACATATGTATGTACATATGTTAGGACTCATATTTTAGGATAATGCGTCATATTTGCATCCTTATTATGATTGGTAACAATCTGATTAATCATCCATTTTCCAACTGCCAAGACCCGAGGCGGAATCGAACCCCATTGCAATACCAAATTTGTTCTTTTTGTACAATGGCCGCATGCTTGTTAGAGGATGTGTTCTGTTCGCGAAAAGGCATTTTGCATCGCAGTCTTTCCACGCCGTGTGCTCAGGCTCTAGGCTCGAATCCATGTGGGCGATTTTGTCTTGCTGATGTCAGAAAGAAGGCAGAACAAACAAATAGAAATAAATGAAAGGGAGTACAAGAACGGGGAACGGCAGCCATGTTTATTGGTATACAGCGGGTATTCCTCCACTTCATCGAAGGACTCAGCAGATGGCTCGCTTTTCATTTCACCATGTTAATTGTGAAAGAAAAAATAATTTAATATTTCTCCCGTATTGTACACTCTCTATTGCATATTCCGTTTAAATTTGTAACGTATGTACATATGTAATTCATCATAGTACTTTTGTAAAAAAATTCTCTTTTCTCCATTATGCATATCCACTTTTATCGCTAGCTAGTGATCAAGCCTACCAGCCGGATAACTCTAATGATAAGACCATTCGCGGTATAATTGAGGCCAAGGGGAAATCCGTCATCATCTTGGATCTTTCGTGATGACGAACTGCTCGCCGATCCGCGCCTGTCTGCTCACGGCGGTCATTGTCCACATCGTATTCATGTGGTTCATGCTGTTGGCGCAGAACGAGGACAGTCTCTACATCTACCGTAGCATCCTAGGTTAGAAGAGTTCAATTCGGGCGCAAACGAGTTTACAAGTTGTGCATTTTCTTTCTCTCTAAATTAAGAGGGAAAATATTCCCATTTCCATTTTAAAAAAGCGCAGTTGTTAATAAGGCCAAATAAAAAAGTTCTGCTAACATCCTAAGACAATATTATGACATTTAGCCAATTTCTTAGGAATAGGAATGGAAATATTGGGCAACTATCCAGCTAAAACTAGATGACATGCGATTAAGAAGACAAAACAAATGATATACTGCAGCATGATTCTTAGGAGCGGCTGAGGCTCCGCATGACAAGGCCTTCGACACGTGCGTCCTGGCCGAGATCGATCCGTGGATTCCCGAAATCAAGAAGCTCATGAACTGGACGTACGATCCGCTCGCGTCAGTCAACATCGACTATTTTATTTACTCAGAGATTTTTTATCGTTTAAACATGCGGACAATTTCATGTTTATCTGCCGTTACCATGTCAATGTGCGGATAATGCTTCTCCAATCCACTTGGCACAATATGTCTTTGAACAAAATGCAAACACATCAGAAATCGCAGATAAATCGCAGAGTGCGTCGTTCCATGATACATTATCTAGTATAATCGAGAAGCAAGCCCTTATGTAGCTTATGTCCACATTCGTAATTTATGAAGACAAGTAGCTAAAATTAAAATCACGATGTTACAGAGAGTGCACGATTAGAAGATATAATTGACGGCGAAGAGAAAGGACTTGTATATGGAACTGAGCAATTTAGCAGGAGTGATAAAAAAACGAATGGAATGTACATATATATGTACTATGTACATACTTATAGGCGATTAGTCGAAGTGTTGAAAAGAAAGACCATGCCTTCTTGAATTCTGGAAGTCTTAACATTCCATTCCATTATTTTCAAGCAGTACATTCATTTGAAATGAGATGAATCAATAAATCTGTCTTAGGGGATGCAATCGCAAATTCAAGCCAGCGACGGTGCTCGGGCCAGACGGACGAGTCCGCCTGAATCCAGCGTGGGTCGGGCCGAAGCTGGCATGCCGGGCGCTGTACAATTCTCTCTTCTTTTCATATCAAATTGACTTTTCATAACAGACATCATTTTTCATAAGAGAGAATTTTTTTACATGTGTTCTGTGTTAAAATTTTGGAGATTTTCATCAGCTTTTTTTGCTAGCATGACTTTTCTTTTTCTTGCTCTCTCTCTCTCTCTCTCTCTCTCTCTTTCTCTCTCACTCTTTCTCTGTCCTTGTTCTCCTCAAACATAGAGTCTCATTCTGTCCAACGATTAGAGTCTATTCTACAAACAGACTAACATGCTACATTTTGATCCGCTTGCACTCTCTTTCAGTTCGCTGATTCACAAGGCTGAACGCCAGGTGGCCTTTGACGATTGGCACGCGCTTAGCGAGAATTTCGTCTTCGCAACCGATGTCATCGAGGTGGAGTTTGGAGAGAAGATAAGGCTGTCGAGGGAAAGGAAGAGTCTTTGGAGAAAAGGGAATGGGGGAGAGGAAAACATTTTATTATGAATGCATAAAAAGGGATGAGGCAAGAATTTTAATAGTGAAAAAAGGCTGTGCAGGTGGAATGCAACGGCACCGACAAAGACCCGTACGGCTGGCTGCACTACCAGATTTGGAAGGGCGACAGACCAAAGTGAGAAGCTCTTTTTGAGCAGTCTTCATATGATCCCTTATATGAACATGATTATTTATTTATAAATAAGAAAACAAAGAAAGAAGCAAACACACAGCTTAATAAGCAAAGTAACTCTTTACTTATTTCAGTGGCCCGAATGCGAGCTATAACCCCTTTGGTGAAAGTGCAGCAAAACTTGAACAACAACTAGCATATCAAGCCGAGTATCTTCATCGTTCTTTTTGATTCGATCTCCAGCACGCAAGCCAGACGGTTAGGAGAGAGGGAGCTCTGTAGCTAATTGGTAGTCCTTCTCAATCATGAAACGGCCGATGCGGGCTCAATTCCTAGCGGTCGCCAAATCGGCTCACTTTAGCTCTTTCCCGAAGACGATCGACTATCTCGATAAGCAATTTGACGCAGTCGACTTTCGGCACGTTAATCGAGTCGGCGTCAACAGTCATCCAAATGGCGCTGCCTTCCTCACGAGTTGGTGTCTTCTATTTTTCCTCTTTCGCAGTACTCCCGATCTAACAATAAGACATTTGACTTGGTTTGTGGATTACTATGTTGTATGCTTACTTACTTTTGTCAGTCATTTTCGTTGTCCAGATATGATGCTGACTCCGATCAATCGTCAGATTTATGGCGGTGAAGAAGTGAAGCCGGACTACACGAACTACGAGTTCTGCCATCGCTGCCACGACAATGATTCATTCATTCTCCAGGACTTTCAGAAGGCACGTTTAGATTATTAGCTTGGAAGACCTCATCCACAGCGGGGAAGAAAATGAATAATCCCCATTCCCTCTGCATTCTCCTCTTTCATTCACATCGCATCCTTTCGTTACAGACAGGTTATACGACGATGATGGCTGAAGACTGGGCGGCCGGCGTCTTCAACTGGCCCGGCTGCTGCGGATTCACTCAACAACCGACGACACATTACATGAGGTGATATTATTCTGACTCGAGCAAGCCAAAAAGTTCAAAATTTCTTATTTAGACCATTCCAAAATCGCTACGAACAGGGCGAATCGCCTGCGAAAAGGCAGATGTCGATCGAGAACTGCCTCGAACCACACGTGTTCCTCTATGACTACCTCGAGATGTTCATCAAGGCGTATCCTGGTCAGTGTGAAGGATGAGTATCAATTCCCAAACCATATTTGCTGCTCTACATTAATGTTATTCAACTGTTTTACAAGTGTTTCTTCGCTGATCATTTTAGATGCGCCAAAATTCGGCTTCATCTGGGCCAGCTGCCTCGCACACGACAGCTTCAACGCACCCTTCCATGTTGACGGCTATCTACTCGATTTCTTCAAGAGACACAAAGAAACTGTTCGTTGGAATTAGTCTACCGCTCCTTTTTTAAACCAATATACATACACGTGTCGAAAAGAAGAAAGGGAATGCTGCTAATATATCGAAGGTAAATCAATGAACTGTGTTATCCTTTAGTTTGACAACTCGTTCCTGTTCTTCATGGGCGACCATGGTCTGCGACACGGAAGTGAAAGCAATTATTTTGTCACGCTTGATCAATTATGTATAAACCGTATTTTCTCTATTAGTGCCCCTCCCTCTATTAGAACCCCCCCCCCTCTAATAGTACCCCCGCTCGCAATGGTATTGTAAAATAGTACCCCTCCCTCTAATAGAACCCCCCCCCCTCCAATAGTGCCCCCCTCCCCAATTGTCTAATAGTGTTTCTGGAAGGTGATGCTCTTACCAATGAACTGATTCCAAATTCATTCAAAATCTGGTATTCCAGTGATGATTCCATTGAAGAAGAGCTATAATTCTTCGTTTTTGAGAATAAAATGCTGTTATCAAACTTTTTGTCAATCACATTGAAAAATAGAACCCATCCCTCTAATAGGACCCCACCCCCACTCCCCCCTCTCGCAGGGGTATTGAAAAATAGTACCTCCGGGGGCAATAATAGAGAAAATACGGTACCTGGGTTTCTTGCACATTTTTAATGTCACTCCTTTATAGCAGCTGTATACGAAGCTTGGTCAGATCGAAGTGAACAATCCAATGTTATGGATCTCGGCTCCGAAGTGAGTATCGATGTAACAAAAGTTGTATTTACAACAACGAATTGCTATAAATTTACGTCATATAGCATCATTTAATTAGTTAAAATACTAAAATATGTTTGGTAGATCAATCCGTACGGCTAATGCCGATCTGATGAGGAATATGCGTCGGAATGCCGTGCAATTCTTGACGCATTTCGACACATACGCGACCTTCGTCGACATTCTCAAGGTTCTCCCCATATTGCTACCTCCTTATACAGTTTGAGAAGATATTGTATAACAAAAAAATTAAGGAAGCTATATTTGGCCACAATATAATGCAAAATGTGTCAAATTACAGCCAATGTTGTTTTCGTATTAGTATTCGTATCAATTCCTCAATGGCAGCATGCGCCTGCGTCGAACTTCACCGAGTGGATGCACACAACCTGGACGCCTGCCGACAGAGGAGGCTCGCTGTTCCGGCCGCTGCCTGAATACCATCGCACGTGCCGCAATCTGCCGATCCCGCCACAGTTCTGTCTCTGCGAGATCGAACGCACCGAAATCACGTATGCATCTTTAACAACTGATGACGTCATTGGCGTTCAAAATGGACTTGAATGACTACAAATACAGAAAGCTCCCCGACAAACTCCAATAGATTCGAGTCATGTTTATGATGAGATCAACAACGCCTGTGCACTCAATCCCCTTGTTTGCGTCTTTGCCGCTAGCTTGTCACAAGAAAACCACTACATTTTGCTCGATCAAACAAAAGAAACGGACCAACAAGCATGTTTCGGGCTGAAACAGTATGACCAAATTTTAAAAGCATACAAACATAGAAATCGAACACTTTGAAGCGATGGCATTGCGAAAAAATCCGCCGGCGAAGTTGCAACAGCTGCTTTGAATGCCATTATCGAAGCCGAAGGCGTCGCTGAACACTGCTGCAGTCTCCGAGTCGATAAAGTTGGCCGAGAGTTTGTACGACTTTCTTTTTAGACAATTAAATCTTTTCTTAAAGGTGATATCACACGACACGGAAGGACTTCACGAAGTTGTCTTCACCGTCGTGCCAAGCGGCGGCGAATTTCAAGTAGGCTGGGCGTATTTGTCATGACATCATTAACTAACAAAAGAATTTCGAACATACCACACTGAAATAGAGTTGTTACTAAGAAGAAATAAATCACGAGAAGCGGAATGTGGGAGTTCCAATTCTAGACGTTCGTTCGCGAGTCAAGCATGGACAGCTTCAAGCACAATCTGCCGTCGATGACCCGTCTGAACGAGTACGGCAGCTCAGGCAACTGCATCGATCGAAATGACCTGAGGCCGTACTGCTACTGCCGGAACATGACAACGACGTCCACCACGAGCACGACGTCTCTATCACCACCAACAACTTTGAAGATCACAACATTGATGACGTCATCATCCTCCACTCCGACCCCGACTTCGACTTCAAGCTCGACCTCGACTTCGACCTCAGCGTCAACTTCAACTTCGACTCCAAAACCGACATTGACCCCCAACCACGAAGGCTACATCGACGCCTTCTACGCCAACCATACCCGCTCCTAGTCCGAGACTGAAATCTAAATAGAAAGCAAAAAGTATAGGGCATTTTGAGACAAAAATTATGTTATGTTATGAGCCCTGCATCGTACAAACCATCCCTCAGACTTACAAAATTGCTGCCAGATGAGGAAACACGTTTTACATTAAATATGAAGTATGTATATTTAATGTTCTTTCATTCTTAATTCGATTAATCATACACATATACAACGGTTGTCTTTTTTACGAGTACGTTCTTTCGAAGAATAGCAGATATGCGGGGTCTGTTCTTGCTTGTTTTTATCCAGCACCATATATTTAGTGAATTTATTTTTGACACGGGTTTTTTTTTCACAAATTGTCTTGTTTAGATTATATTCATCATTCTGCTCTTTCTCACACATTGTTCGTATATGCTGCGTGTAATGTAATGATTAATGCCTTTTCCGTATTCATCTAAATATACCATGAAAATTGATAAGCGGAATTCATCATTCAAGGCTTTTCTCCTTTCTGTTGCTGGTAGCGCTCGCTTTCCGGAACTAAAAAGCTCACTTTTGCTTCCCTCTTTCTTCAAATTGCCAACTCGCAGTCGCTGCTGCGTTTGGAAATGGGCTCCACGCTAACTGACTGTTTGCCTCCATATTTATGATTATATGCACTTAGATTTTGCTTCTCAAATTCATTCAAATCCGATAAAAGACTAAGCATTTACTAAAAGGCATTTGAACATCAACACTTACCTGTTTTTAAATTAACAAGCGATCTTGCAGGGAAGTACAGGTATAAAAAAATTGGGGCTTTATGCACTTGAAGTTATCATATCGCATACGACTTCAAGGGTACAAATCGTGATATGCTTACATTTATTTCAGTACTAGTCATCAATAGACATAATTAATTCAAAATTTATTGATATTATTTGTATGTAAAAAAAAAGGTCTGACTAGGTTGCAGTGTTGTATCAATAAATTCAATCTATCACGGTAATCACTTACATAGATATTAGAAACACTAGTTGTAACTTAAAAATTGTTCAGTGCTTATTCATGTTTTCTGTACAAAGTTCATACTGGTAATTTTTTCTTACTTAGCCAGCGGTTGCATTTTCTTCGCATTCAAATATGCATGGCGAATTCAAGTTCCGGTATTCCTGTGTGCACATAATCTTCTTCGATCCTTTTCCTCACTGCTCTTTCTCGTCTGTACTTATCCCTTACATCACTTTTTTGCCCTGAGCTAACAAAAGGCAAAAAAAAACTGTAAAGGAAATGATTAAAAAACTGTTCTATGCATATGAGGTGTCCATCCAGTAAAATATTCTCATCCGTTTATTCGCAGGGGTATAAGCGAAGTCAGGGAGAAGCTGATATTTAGGGAGTGGTTCATGAGAAAGATAACAATGCGAAAGCGGGGGGGGGGAGAATCTGTGGAGTGCGGACAGAAAAATTACTTAAACCCTGTCGTGCTGGTAATGATTCGTAGCGCGTGAAGTCCTGAAAAGGAGAAAGGTACCAGATGATTTTGTTATCGAAATTTTTTAAGCCCTTATTTTCCTTCCTTACAATTAGATCCGATGCCTATGCACTCGAACGTTCCGCGCGGCTATCCGCCGTCGCTCGTCTTCCGCGAACACCTAGACGGAGTTCATTAAAAATTATCTTAAACACAAGAAATAATTCCCTCACATCGAGGAAAGTGGTGCCGATGAGCGCAGCCTTCATCTGGACGGGCAGAGTCGGAGGGACTAAAAGTGATTAAGAAGTGTGGAATGGAATTGAACCAGTTGGGAATGAACGGAAGCACTGACACGAGACCCCAAAGTCGGTGAAGGCCTCCTGGAAGAAGCCGGAGTACATCTCTCTCGCCGATTGGCACCATCGACATGTCGAATATCTAAATTAAGAGATCGAGAAATCAGAAGAAAAAATAGAGATAAGAGATAGGATGTTGAAGAGGAAGAATGCCGTAACATTCAAAGTGAAAGAAATTGTGGTTGGAAAGAGATGTGGATAGAACTCTAGAGGATAAGAGACGAGACCTGGAAGAAATGCTCACAGCAGCCCTGACCGCAGACCATGAGCTGTGGCACGGAGTTCGCATCCGTGATCGTGTAGTCCGTGTCACAGCAGCCACCGGTCTTACGCACAAATGCAACCTAGAAGTGTGAGAGAATGGAGGAGAGAGGGAAGTGAGAAGAGCAAGAGACAGACGGAGAAAAAAATTAACAATGTTGCCGGCCGGGGACTCGATGTGAACGCTCTGCTGTTCGCCGCAGCATGTAACGTGCGGACGCATGCAGCGGATGACTTCCTGGAAGTAACGCAGAATTTTTGTTATTCTAGTAGTGTTCTGATGTCTTAATTTAATCGCCTTCGCGAATACGGTTTATCACTTCAAAAACAAACAAAAATTGAAATAAAATTTTTGGTTCATACATGATCGGCCTATTTGTTTATTCATACCAATTGCATGAACAGATTTTTTGTTAATTTTTTTTGGACTGACCATTCCCATGTTGTCCACGACGTGCATGACGAAACCGCGATTCGAGCCGCTGTACTGGCGAGAGAATCCATTCGACTACTCCATCGCGTAGTAAACCTGCAGAAAGAGGCGAGTAAGAAATGAAAGGGAAAGAGAGGGAGAGAGAATGAGAGGGTGGCGGAGAGGCTGACAGGCAGAGAGAATCAGAGAAAGAGGAGGATAGGAGAGAGTGAGAGTGACTGTGAGAGAAGAGAAATGGGCAGGGAGAGCAATAATGGAGTGAATGGGGGGAATGGGAGAGATGAAGTCGAGAGAAGCGATGATGCATATACATATGTTTATTTTCATTTTCACTCACTTCACAACATTTCCTGTAATTATCCATCCAAAAAACCAAAAGTGATTGACCCGTTGTCCCATCCGGTTGAGCAGTCGGTAAGTGTTGGCCGTCTCGTAACCGAGGATAAGCTCAAGCAGCTCAAGCTCCTGAAGAAGATTCACTATAAGTTATTTCGAAAATGAAAGATCAGCTTTTCGATGTCTGAGTTCAAAATATCACTTTGTGCCAACTGTTCCCAAAGACTCATCGTCAGCTGACAGTCTAAATCCATCGAATATTGGATGTAAAGACTTGAAGACACCTGCTGGACGACGAGGCCGTCAAGGTGTGCGAGGTAGACGAGCGACGGCGGTACAGCCGGGCGGAACGTTCGAGGGCATCGGCATCGGAACTAATTGTAAGGAAAGAAAATAAGGGCTAGCATTTTACATATTTTGCTTTCTTTCACAATCGAACTAAAGACTAACGAAACTGGTGGCGCGACGCTCCACCCACCATTCTTCCTCCTGTTCCGTGCGCGGGCCGCTGCGGGGTCGGCATTCTACCTCCAGCTCGGCAGCCGGGCGCCGACAGGTTCCGCATTCCGCCGCCGGTCCCGTAGGCTGGCGGCGCTGAAGGCTGGGGCATTCCACCGCCTGCTCCGTAGGCGGGCAGGGACGGGGGAGGTATTTCTACTTCCCTTTCGTAAGCGTCTTGCATTCCGCCGCCAGCACTGTATGCGGGCTGCGGCTGGGCGTTGTAGACCGGAGGATTATCTGACAAACAGTAAAGATTGTGTTTATCAAGAAAATTAAAATTCCTTAAACTAAAGCATAATTTTAGAGCTATAAGACTTTCTAAAAGATATTTTTAAAAAAAACTAAATTTTTCTGACAGCCAGGCTGCGGATATCCGGGTGCATAGCCGGGCTGCAAGTTATACATTGACTAGCGACGAGCAGAGTGCAAGAGAGGAGAGGAGAGGGACAGAGAAGGAGAGGAAAGAGCGAAAGAGCAGACGACCGAGCGCAGCGGAGGAAGAGATGAGAAGTGAGGAAATACGGCTCATCTTCCTTCACATAAGTGATGTACTGGAAGAAAAAAATTTAATACAGGAATATTCCTAATTCTTAATTAGCAAGAGAGAGAGAGAGAGAGAGAGAGAGAGAAAGAGGAGAGAGAGAGAGATGGGGTGCGGTTGAACTTTCGAATAGGACGATAAATGTCATCACTGCCATTCAACCGTACAGGGCATTGTCCGTGGGTGTAGAATGGCGTAGCTCGATGTACATACTTGTCCCTCAACAATTTCTTATCTAATAATGCTGGATATGATCACTTGTTGAGACTTATACAGCAAAGTTTGTAAAGTTTTTAACAGTAAGCCAATAAGTTTAAAAAGTTTTTTTTCAAAGCATGTGCAGCTAAGTTTTATTCGACAAAAGAATAATTTTAAATGTCCGAATCAAAATCACACATATCACAGGCATCATCTACTCTGTAACGATTGCTGTCACATATGGAGGCCTTTTGGATAATTACGCGGCAGCAACACACAGTCAGTTAAAATATGTAGCAGATGTAATTTAACTATCAGCAAAGTGACCGGTTCAGAAAATCTTCCTTGATCATTTTGGTAGTACCAAATGTTCGAAAATAGATTGGGTGTTGCATGACTTTTGTAAACATAGAGCAAATGCCTGACAGAAAATTCGACATACGTGAAGGTGATCGCTTGGAATGATCGAGAAGAGAAGCTCTTCTACTACAAGCATCCAAGCAACTTTGAAGTGGACAAGGAGGCTCTGAAATGGACGAAATTCATTGTGCAACCTGCACTAAGCGCCATTGTGGTTGGCATATGCATTTATTACAAGGATAATTTGCATGATACCAATACAATTAACAAGACAATCTCTTTAGACGTATTTTTACTTTCAATTAGTTTTTTTTTAATTCCTCTTCAGTTTGAATTGCCATTGTGATCTCAGCACGGAAACGGAACGGCGAAGATTCTTCTGCTCGGCAATTCCTTTGGCTACCTTGCGTATCTGGTTCTTCTTCGCCTTTTTGCTGGCCGTTTCAAGGAGTCGGGCGTTCTTCTATCATAATTCGAACGAATTTAGATCACACAAAAAAATCCAAGGCTTACTGGCAGATTGCGTTCCATCGATAGAGAAAGTGGAGCGCCAGCAGAACATAAGTTTGGCAGAACTGAACGTAGATACAGATCGAGATTGAGGTACTATTGTGACAAAGATTTTTTAGGAGAGCAACACGTAAGAGTGATATTTTAGAATTAAATATATTGTTAAGCTGCAAACTTGGGACAATTGCATGCAGTCGACAGAAACGTCTCGTTCATTCGTCGATTGAATCTTTGCAGAGCTGTGCTGAACTTCTGGCTATTCATTCTTTGAGCCTACAACGTATTGATTTCGCTATCGTTTTACGGAAGAATAATGAATATCACTCAAACTTTTCTGTCATTAGCGATTAACAAAAAACCCGTTCTAAGTACTGCCAACGCATTGTGTGCGACTGCCAAAAGAGAGAAAATGTTATCTCCACGATCTTTTTTGACCTGCTTGATCTTCTTGAATTCGTCCGTTCCCTGTAATTCCTCGATGGAACATGAAGTGGTCATCCACAACGTAGAGATGATAACCGCTCGGCACATTTCCCAGCGCTGCAAGAAGGCCAAGGGTGGTTTTGGTTCTAAGCTGCGAGACGATTTCAAAATATAATAAATACTTCAAATATCGAATAATTGTAAATTCTGTTAAAAAATTTTGTCCCTTACCAGGCAAGTATTATCACGGATCAGGAGCTGCGCCCTATAGAGGAAGGAGATCGCGGAGGAAGGAGAACTAATGACGCTCTCGATCCGTTATGCCAAAAAAGACCAGCCGCACGATTATTCTCCCTCAAGGACAAGGACAAGCGTCATTTTCTAGGGTGTGAGACAAATGTCTCAGACACAAAGGAAAAGACCTTTGTTAATACACTGGTCTCACATCTGTCTCGCATGTCTCTCATGTGTCTTCGAAATGTCTCGGGCACTTTTGAAAAAAAAAACATCCAGAATGTCTGGGACAATGTTCTGAGAAGGCGAGAGAGTGTGCAATGAAGAGAGGCGAAACAAACACGCCGCATGTCATTTCGTGTCTCCGAGACAGAAATTTTGACTGTCTCATACTCAATCGTACTGTTTATGCGTACTGTAGCTGCTACTTTTGGTAAGAGAAGAAGTGTTCCAAAAGTGAAATTTTTACTTTGTATCCTCTGTCGTTTTGTTTACGTTAATTATGTGATTTGTTTTCTTCTGACTTGGAGAACATCCTCAGTTCCGTTGCTATTGACGCAGAGAAGGTACCGCCTTCCTTCTTTTAAGTTTTTTGGCCTTGTCATCCATATTTCTTGATGTGAATTTGTTGAAGTGGGCTGCAGAATTTTCTTGTTGAGTATTCAATGATATTCCTGTTACCCTAACCCCAGACACAAATTAAAGCAAGGAAATGTTCGTTAAAATAGAAGAAGACAGTGAAGAAGGAAGAGATGGAGACGACGACATGAGATTCGGCCTCCTGGACTAAGTCTCTCACTGACTGCCCCTTGTTTTGTTTGATATACTTGTTATTCATAGCTCTTCTGTTTTGACATAATGAAGTAATGGAAGGAGATATCTACAGAAGTTTACTTTTATCGCAGATTTGTTGCTGGAAAAGAATTCAAAATATCTGTAAGCATGTTTTCTAATGCTGGTTAGAAGCATTGAAAATTCAAACGTTGTAAGTATTGCCAAGATTATTGATATCCGATGGTGTTTTGTGCACTCTTATTTGCTCTCCATTGTCAAAACATGCAATATGAGCATGTTATATCAAGAAAATGAAGGACAAATGCAGATCTCTTAGCTTAAAAAATAATATATATAATTGGTCGTCTGCAGGCGTTCTCAAAAAAGGAAAAATTCATTTTTCCTCTTGTTATTAGGTTACAAGCACGCAAAATATGGCTTAGCCAAATATTGCTTGCTGTAGATGCTTCTACATACTCCCGTATTTCTCAGTAGAAAATATTTGAGAGAGCGCATTGAAAACGACCTTGATCTACTACTGTATAATCATTCCGTACTAGGCTCCTTTAAATAGAACTTCGTGTAATTATATTTTTTAGGCTGATATGATTTTAGCCTACCTTTTTGGCCGAAATGAAGTGACATCACATATTTATGATGATGAGGGAGTGAAAAGGAGTCGCGTGTATGGCGACGGCTACATATGTACCGTACCTGAAACAAAAGAAGAAGAAGACAAGTCAGACTGTACAATTTACATACGCAAAGAGTTGAAGGAATGCTTGCGAGTAATTAATAGAACAGAGTGGAAACTGTGAAGGCTCGACAAGGATGACCTCTCTCCCTCTCTCTCTTCCTCTCTCCCACTCCCTCTCTCTCTCTCTCCCTCTCTCCCACTCCCGTCGGGATGCTTCGCTATTCTGACTCACTCTCTATCGCTATCTTCCTCTCAATTGCTTAATCCTCTCTCTCTCTCTTTTCTCTGCCTCTCTCTCTCCATCTCTCTCTATCCAATTCCCTCTCAATCTCCCTCTCATTTGTATCTCCTCAAACTCTCTCCCACTCTCTCCCAATCTTTCTCTCTCTATCTTTCTCTATAGTTTCAGGTGCTACCTGGCTCATGCAATATATGAACGTAGTATGCACATGAGCAAAATAAATAAGCACATGAATAAGAAACGAACGCAAAGTACATACAAACATACCGTATTTTCTCTATTAGTACCCCCAGGAGTACTACTTCTCAATACCTTTGCGAGGGATGGGTACTATTAGACGAGGTTCTAATAGGGGGGGGGGGTGGTACTATCAGAGAAAATACTGTGAATAGAGATGCCTTGTTCTCAGCCTGTGACAACAACGCTAATCTTTCGAACAAGTGTTCCGAATATACTTTGGACAGATTGAATGACTTTTCACCACGCAATAAGGCGAGCTTGTCGCCCCCGCTCACATCTTCCAGTGGAGTTAATAACAATAACGAGAAGGCGACGCAACGTCGGCTGATCCAACATCGTACCCCCCCCCCCCTTCCATCTCACTTTTGCAACAGAAAGAACGGGAAGGTACACAAGCTTCAAAGGTGTGGGCTTGATGCGTCTCTCTATATATATATATATTTTTTTGTCTTTGGCTCCGCTTTGACTGGCTTTTGGAGTATGGAAGATGATTGCATAGAGCAGCATTATCGATAGCACGAGAGAGATGACTGCCACGGAATGCATGTAGACACTCACGGCGGTCTCCGTCAGCCGGCTGGCCACGGGTGGCGGCAGCGATGAAGTTGAAGGAGAGGACATGAGACTTTAAGCTGTTTATTCGTGCTTTACGCTTATCAAACAGATGTGCTGATGGAATGTTTAACTGCCTAGCGGTTTCTCTGGGAGCAGCGTCGATGGATTGGATATGGAGATGATCGGGAGGGGGGTTTTCATGTAAATATAATTTAAACCGTCCGCTAAGCTCTAAACGCCTTAAATGGCTGAAAATCTTTCGAGAGAGGGAGGGAAAACATTAAGAAGTGCATATGTGCACATACATAAATAATTGGGAGCTGATATCACCTGCTGAAGACAAGTCTCTGAAGAGATAGCAAAGTAAATTCAACGATAGAAAAAAACCCTTTCGATATAACAGGGTCATTCAACTTCTAACTCGCACTTCTTCCTGAAACTTGAAAATTGTGATAAAGTGTGCAACAGAATAGGAAAACGTGCAAAATGTGATAAAGTGTGTAACAGATCGTACAGATCGGAACGGTTCATATTCGGGAAATGACTTGAATACTGTTAAGATACAATAGATTTTTGTGTTTTTATTTTACTTTGAGCATGGCCATCCGATCTTTTGGCTTCTTCAAACAACGGCGCTCTTTGGATTCGACGGCACAAAAGCTCGCTTGGCAAGACAGCCGCCAAACACAGCTGCGATTTTCCACGTCGTCAGCCTTTCTCCATCCACGATCGTGCTTGACACATCTCGCAGGGCTTCTCAAACTCTATTTGTTTATGCTTTGTATCTTTATATATATTTATATATAAAAATTTTATGTTTTATATATAATTATCCATACATATGTATGTATCTCACTCATAGGGGATCTGTCAAGCAAGTTCTATGCATGCAAGCATTGATTGTAATTTTCGTCGATAAAATTACTTCAACGAGAATATAGTGAAAATAAGATTGCTGCACATGCTGCTGCTATAATTGTCCCCCGCGCAGATTTGAAGAAGAGAGACCATTGATCGGATTCTCTTTCTTGTTCGCTCTTCTTACAATTAGTGACTGTTGCATGTGCCAACGTTACATTGTGCAGTAGAACGGTGACAGCCAAAAATATGGAATCAGAGAACATGACTTATGACATCTGCTCGCATACAAAATGCATAGCTCCTCTTTCCCTCTGTTACCAAAATTAAAAAAAAAACATAGAATTGTCCGACTACACCGGAGGAGAGCTTCACTTCAACGATTTGGCTCTTTTATGATTTCGGCTCGCACAAAAAATAAGCTTGCAATCGAAGCTTCGATGCATTGCAGAAAAGTGTGTACAGGCGGAACAGTTACAAAATGGATGTAAGCGGAGAGAAGGACACCAATATAAAGAGAAAAAGAGTGATAGAGAGATGGCGGAGCAAGAGCGAGAGAGAGAGAGAGAGAGAGAGAGAGAGAGAGATCGAGAGAGAGAGTGAGAGAATTAAAGAGAGAGAGATGGAGAGAGATCGAGAGAGAGTGAGAGAGAGGGAGAGAGAGGGAGAGATAGAGAATTAAAGAGAGAGAGATCGAGAGAGAGGATTAGCAGAGATTAGGTGAACAAGTACAATTAACCGTAAAATGTACTGTTCGGAATTTTTGATCTATTGGATTCGGCGTAAAACATATAAATCCATTCAAGCGGAATGACCATCATACGGAAGGGCTTGTAAGAATATTGGTTCCTTACTATATATGTAGTATGTATGTAGATATCAAAAAAAAGCTTAACTAATCATATGTCGGCTTTCCTCAAATAATCACGAATATTTGATGACACTTACCTATTTTTAAATTAACAAGCGATCTTGCAGGGAAGTACAGGTATAAAAAAATTGGGGCTTTATGCACTTGAAGGACTTCAAGGGTACAAATCGTGATATGCTTACATTTATTTCAGTACTAGTCATCAATAGACATAATTAATTCAAAATTTATTGATATTATTTGTATGTAAAAAAAAGGTCTGACTAGGTTGCAGTGTTGTATCAATAAATTCAATCTATCACGGTAATCACTTACATAGATATTAGAAACACTAGTTGTAAGTTAAAAATTTAAAAATATTTATGATTATATGCACTTAGATTTTGCTTCTCAAATTCATTCAAATCCGATAAAAGACTAAGCATTTACTAAAAGGCATTTGAAGATCAACACTTACCTATTTTTAAATTAACAAGCGATCTTGCAGGGAAGTACAGGTATAAAAAAATTGGGGCTTTATGCACTTGAAGTTATCATATCGCATACGACTTCAATAAGTTATCATATCGCATACGACGTCAGTACTAGTCATCAATAGACATAATTAATTCAAAATTTATTGATATTATTTGTATGTAAAAAAAAGGTCTGACTAGGTTGCAGTGTTGTATCAATAAATTCAATCTATCACGGTAATCACTTACATAGATTTTAGAAACACTAGTTGTAAGTTAAAAATTTAAAAATATTTATGATTATATGCACTTAGATTTTGCTTCTCAAATTCATTCAAATCCGATAAAAGACTAAGCATTTACTAAAAGGCATTTGAAGATCAACACTTACCTATTTTTAAATTAACAAGCGATCTTGCAGGGAAGTACAGGTATAAAAAAATTGGGGCTTTATGCACTTGAAGTTATCATATCGCATACGACTTCAATAAGTTATCATATCGCATACGACGTCAGTACTAGTCATCAATAGACATAATTAATTCAAAATTTATTGATATTATTTGTATGTAAAAAAAAGGTCTGACTAGGTTGCAGTGTTGTATCAATAAATTCAATCTATCACGGTAATCACTTACATAGATATTAGAAACACTAGTTGTAAGTTAAAAATTTAAAAATATTTATGATTATATGCACTTAGATTTTGCTTCTCAAATTCATTCAAATCCGATAAAAGACTAAGCATTTACTAAAAGGCATTTGAACATCAACACTTACCTATTTTTAAATTAACAAGCGATCTTGCAGGGAAGTACAGGTATAAAAAAATTGGGGCTTTATGCACTTGAAGGACTTCAAGGGTACAAATCGTGATATGCTTACATTTATTTCAGTACTAGTCATCAATAGACATAATTAATTCAAAATTTATTGATATTATTTGTATGTAAAAAAAAGGTCTGACTAGGTTGCAGTGTTGTATCAATAAATTCAATCTATCACGGTAATCACTTACATAGATATTAGAAACACTAGTTGTAAGTTAAAAATTGATCAGTGCTTATTCATGTTTTCTGTACAAAGTTCATACTGGTAATTTTTTCTTACTTAGCCAGCGGTTGCATTTTCTTCGCATTCAAATATGCATGGCGAATTCAAGTTCCAGGTATTCCTGTGTGCACATAATCTTCTTCGATCCTTTTCCTCACTGCTCTTTCTCGTCTGTACTTATCCCTTACATCACTTTTTTGCCCTGAGCTAACAAAAGGCAAAAAAAAAAACTGTAAAGGAAATGATTAAAAAACTGTTCTATGCATATGAGGTGTCCATCCAGTAAAATATTCTCATCCGTTTATTCGCAGGGGTATAAGCGAAGTCAGGGAGAAGCTGATATTTAGGGAGTGGTTCATGAGAAAGATAACAATGCGAAAGCGGGGGGGGGGGAGAATCTGTGGAGTGCGGACAGAAAAATTACTTAAACCCTGTCGTGCTGGTAATGATTCGGGCTATTCTCGTAGCGCGTGAAGTCCTGAAAAGGAGAAAGGTACCAGATGATTTTGTTATCGAAATTTTTTAAGCCCTTATTTTCCTTCCTTACAATTAGATCCGATGCCTATGCACTCGAACGTTCCGCGCGGCTATCCGCCGTCGCTCGTCTTCCGCGAACACCTAGACGGAGTTCATTAAAAATTATCTTAAACACAAGAAATAATTCCCTCACATCGAGGAAAGTGGTGCCAATGAGCGCAGCCTTCATCTGGACGGGCAGAGTCGGAGGGACTAAAAGTGATTAAGAAGTGTGGAATGGAATTGAACCAGTTGGGAATGAACGGAAACACTGACACGAGACCCCAAAGTCGGTGAAGGCCTCCTGGAAGAAGCCGGAGTACATCTCTCTCGCCGATTGGCACCATCGACATGTCGAATATCTAAATTAAGAGATCGAGAAATCAGAAGAAAAAATAGAGATAAGAGATATGATGTTGAAGAGGAAGAATGCCGTAACATTCAAAGTGAAAGAAATTGTGGTTGGAAAGAGATGTGGATAGAACTCTAGAGGATAAGAGACGAGACCTGGAAGAAATGCTCACAGCAGCCCTGACCGCAGACCATGAGCTGTGGCACGGAGTTCGCATCCGTGATCGTGTAGTCCGTGTCACAGCAGCCACCGGTCTTACGCACAAATGCAACCTAGAAGTGTGAGAGAATGGAGGAGAGAGGGAAGTGAGAAGAGCAAGAGACAGACGGAGAAAAAAATTAAATTAACAATGTTGCCGGCCGGGGACTCGATGTGAACGCTCTGCTGTTCGCCGCAGCATGTAACGTGCGGACGCATGCAGCGGATGACTTCCTAGAAGTAACGCAGAATTTTTGTTATTCTAGTAGTGTTCTGATGTCTTAATTTAATCGCCTTCGCGAATACGGTTTATCACTTCAAAAACAAACAAAAATTGAAATAAAATTTTTGGTTCATACATGATCGGCCTGTATGTTTATTCATACCAATTGCATGAACAGATTTTTTGTTAATTTTTTTTTGGACTGACCATTCACATGCATGTTGTCCACGACGTGCATGACGAAACCGCGATTCGAGCCGCTGTACTGGCGAGAGGATCCATTCGACTACTCCATCGCGTAATAAACCTGCAGAAAGAGG
Organism: Allodiplogaster sudhausi; assembly: GCA_945643635.1. Lineage (NCBI taxonomy): Eukaryota > Metazoa > Nematoda > Chromadorea > Rhabditida > Diplogasteridae > Allodiplogaster > Allodiplogaster sudhausi. The sequence continues at coordinate 254,461 of CALZFC010000277.1, read as the reverse complement.
CGAGTAAGAAATGAAAGGGAAAGAGAGAGAGAGAATGAGAGGGTGGCGGAGAGGCTGACAGGCAGAGAGAATCAGAGAAAGAGGAGGATAGGAGAGAGTGAGAGTGACTGTGAGAGAAGAGAAATGGGCAGGGAGAGCAATAATGGAGTGAATGGGGGAAATGGGAGAGATGAAGTCGAGAGAAGCGATGATGCATATACATATGTTTATTTTCATTTTCACTCACTTCACAACATTTCCTGTAATTATCCATCCAAAAAACCAAAAGTGATTGACCCGCTGTCCCATCCGGTTGAGCAGTCGGTAAGTGTTGGCCGTCTCGTAATCGAGGATAAGCTCAAGCAGCTCAAGCTCCTGAAGAAGATTCACTATAAGTTATTTCGAAAATGAAAGATCAGCTTTTCGATGTCTGAGTTCAAAATATCACTTTGTGCCAACTGTTCCCAAAGACTCATCGTCAGCTGACAGTCTAAATCCATCGAATATTGGATGTAAAGACTTGAAGACACCTGCTGGACGACGAGGCCGTCAAGGTGTGCGAGGTAGACGAGCGACGGCGGACAGCCGGGCGGAACGTTCGAGGGCATCGGCATCGGAACTAATTGTAAGGAAAGAAAATAAGGGCTAGCATTTTACATATTTTGCTTTCTTTCACAATCGAACTAAAGACTAACGAAACTGGTGGCGCGACGCTCCACCCACCATTCTTCCTCCTGTTCCGTGCGCGGGCCGCTGCGGAAGCGGCATTCTACCTCCAGCTCGGCAGCCGGGCGCCGACAGGTTCTGCATTCCGCCGCCGGTCCCGTAGGCTGGCGGCGCTGAAGGCTGGGGCATTCCACCGCCTGCTCCGTTGGCGGGCAGGGACGGGGGAGGTATTTCTACTTCCCTTTCGTAAGCGTCTTGCATTCCGCCGCCAGCACTGTATGCGGGCTGCGGCTGGGCGTTGTAGACCGGAGGATTATCTGACAAACAGTAAAGATTGTGTTTATCAAGAAAATTAAAATTCCTTAAACTAAAGCATAAATTTAGAGCTATAACACTTTCTAAAAGATATTTTAAAAAAAAACTAAATTTTTCTGACAGCCAGGCTGCGGATATCCGGGTGCATAGCCGGGCTGCAAGTTATACATTGACTAGCGACGAGCAGAGTGCAAGAGAGGAGAGGAGAGGGACAGAGAAGGAGAGGAAAGAGCGAAAGAGCAGACGACCGAGCGCAGCGGAGGAAGAGATGAGAAGTGAGGAAATACGGCTCATCTTCCTTCACATAAGTGATGTACTGGAAGAAAAAAATTTAATACAGGAATATTCCTAATTCTTAATTAGCAAGAGAGAGAGAGAGAGAGAGAGAGAAAGAGGAGAGAGAGAGAGATGGGGTGCGGTTGAACTTTCGAATAGGACGATAAATGTCATCACTGCCATTCAACCGTACAGGGCATTGTCCGTGGGTGTAGAATGGCGTAGCTCGATGTACATACTTGTCCCTCAACAATTTCTTATCTAATAATGCTGGATATGATCACTTGTTGAGACTTATACAGCAAAGTTTGTAAAGTTTTTAACAGTAAGCCAATAAGTTTAAAAAGTTTTTTTTCAAAGCATGTGCAGCTAAGTTTTATTCGACAAAAGAATAATTTTAAATGTCCGAATCAAAATCACACATATCACAGGCATCATCTACTCTGTAACGATTGCTGTCACATATGGAGGCCTTTTGGATAATTACGCGGCAGCAACACACAGTCAGTTAAAATATGTAGCAGATGTAATTTAACTATCAGCAAAGTGACCGGTTCAGAAAATCTTCCTTGATCATTTTGGTAGTACCAAATGTTCGAAAATAGATTGGGTGTTGCATGACTTTTGTAAACATAGAGCAAATGCCTGACAGAAAATTCGACATACGTGAAGGTGATCGCTTGGAATGATCGAGAAGAGAAGCTCTTCTACTACAAGCATCCAAGCAACTTTAAAGTGGACAAGGAGGCTCTGAAATGGACGAAATTCATTGTGCAACCTGCACTAAGCGCCATTGTGGTTGGCATATGCATTTATTACAAGGATAATTTGCATGATACCAATACAATTAACAAAACAATCTCTTTAGACGTATTTTTACTTTCAATTAGTTTTTTTTTAATTCCTCTTCAGTTTGAATTGCCATTGTGATCTCAGCACGGAAACGGAACGGCGAAGATTCTTCTGCTCGGCAATTCCTTTGGCTACCTTGCGTATCTGGTTCTTCTTCGCCTTTTTGCTGGCCGTTTCAAGGAGTTCCGAATGTTCACCAAAAGTAGTGAGTATCCGAACAGTTGTTATTTATTTTCTCAATTTAAAGAAAAGAAAGTCAAAGAAATTCTTGTTGCAAACATGATGCCCATTTCCATTTATGAATACAAATTAAGAGAGTAACTCGGTTTCTAAGAAAATAATTAAATTGTAGGCCGCGTCGAACTCGACACGAATTGTCAAAGTCTTGCTGACAATGCTACAATAATTCTCGAGAAAAGTCGGCCAGATATTACGTTCATCATTCAGTAGTCAGTTGGTGCTTTTATATTTTTATTTGTTTAGAAAAGATGAGGAGTTCCTTGCAAAGACGAAAAGTTAATCTCTATTGGGGCAAAAACTTTTACTCAGAAGTGACGCAGCCTATTCAAAACGACACTTTTGTCCAGTTTGCCCAACGAAGGCTCGAAAAGATTTCGTCAGTTTGGCCTTCTTAATACTGTTAAAAATAAAATAAAATTAGGGTTGATTGAGAAGTTCAATATATTTTCAAAAAATAAAAACTTTAAAGATTGCTTTATGAAAATGCCGATAAAAATACTTCAAGTTCCTTGTCTCGCTTCGTCGTCCTCGACTATCCCTATCCGCAGCCGTGCTGTTTTGATGGCGGCCAAGGAGTGGCGAAGACCATTTCGAAGAGGTAGATCATTTTAGCCTCTCCATTTCGATGCGGTAGATAGTTTTTTTTACTGCTACCGGTGCATGCACACAGCTTCTCTTACAAGTACATTGATGATGGCCTCATGTTTATATTGATGATGATGATCTCCTTCCAATTCTTGTTTCATTCAAATGCCGACTTTTATAGGCTGGCCCATGGCAACTTCAAGTTTGATGACTTGGTCTACACAATGGATGTCAGTTACTTCTACAGACCTACTTACTTCTATAGGAGCGCAATTACTTATTCTCTTATTTTAATTTGTTCATTATCTTCGTCTTTCTTGAGGAGTTCTCGAAACCGTGCTCCAATGTAACGACGCGTCTCGATGCCCTCTCTGCTCCAAATCTGATTCGACACGATCCGGGGGCAGACATGTGCTCGGAGACGCCTGGGCAATGCTTTTTATGCGATCAATTTTTTTATTTACCATCAAAAATAGCTTCCAGACTGGGAAAAGTTCGTGTTTAGAAATTTTTTATTTATGTCTATAAATTTGAATAATTTGTCATGAATGTAAATATTGAGATTGCCTACTGTTTAGTTACAACCGCCGCACCCTGCACGCGTATTACGGAGACCCATTTTGTCATCTCACTAGTGATGGTCTTCAACTACAGGAGGAGACCCTCACGAAGATAATCGAAGACTTGCTCGCAAGATTGCGAGGAACACAGCATAATTGATACAAATATTAATAAAATTTCAGTTGCTAGATTGTCTAGAACACTGGTCCCATTCTTTACAGCTAGGCCATTGTACAGACGGTATGTACTTTGACCACGCTAAAGCCTTCGATAGCGTCAGTCATCCCAAGCTAATCCATAAGCTCGTATGTCTCTCTTTTCCCCCATTATAGTTAATTGGATATCCAATTTTATAGCTAATCGTGCTTTTTCTGTTCGTGTTGGTAAGACGCTTTCTCATCCCCGTCTTGTATTAAGCGGTATCCCACAAGGCATACCGTTATTGGCCCCCTCCTCTTAATCCTTTACACTGCCGACCTCCCCCCACTTGTCTCCGCTCAGGACGCTGTTTCTCTGCTGCTTTGCTACCAATCTTAAAATATTTCAATCTTTTCCCCACTTTACCAAAATCCGGCTCTCCAATCAGCGATTGACATAGTCTCTCTTTGAGCCGACACTTGGCAGCTTCCCCTCGCCGCTAATAAATGATCTGTCCTACACATCGCGGTAAAAGTAACCGGCGCATCTCTTACACGCTCAACAGTATTCTCCTCACTCTTCAGTCGATTCTATCCGCAATTTAGGAATCATTATCGACTCTCGTTTGTACTTTTTCTCTTCACTGCAATCATTATAAGAGCCTTATGATTGTCTTAATAAATACATGTATTCTTCTGTGGCATTCAAAGCCAACAAGCACATTCCAATTTATTCAGCAAAGACATGTTTAAGTTTTACTTGAAAAATCAACTATAAATGAATTAATGAAGATGAGAGCGTGTTTATCATACATTTATGCTGAAGCAGTCGATTACAACAATTACTCTCTAGTGGACGTCGCTGTAAAATCGCTACCGTCCTGATGAGCTGTAAACCGGCAACACGATAACATTGCTAGCCTTGAAAAACCTCACGAGCGGCAGTGTTTTGATCTGAAGAAATGACGGATTAATCTGATGCCAACAGTTCCGTACTACTTTTATAGTAAAAAGAGCAAGTTGGCTTATGCGTGCTTATGATTTGGAAGATTTCCTTGCAGACATCGTTCTTCGTTTAGCATACTGAAACATACATTAGAGTGCACAACTTATTTTTGTTTTGGTTTTTTATGCTAAGGCCCACCAAGTTAACGGATTTCTTTTTTTTGTGAATAAGTAATCGAATGACGCTCTTGAATTAACAGTTGTTGCAAAAGTCGCGACAAACCTGCTCACGCAAACATTTGATGAAGCAGACGACCAGAATAGGATCAATGATTGGAAAGATCATCGTGATGCGAACGAGAAGCGAGCTGTACATGCTCAGATCGATGCCTGATAGTGAGGATCGCAGGAAAATTCCAATTATTATTTCATTGATAATTGCGTTTGTCCAGTTCATTCCATTCAGCCATCACCATTTTAAATATATTTTGCTCGTTGTATGAAAATAATAAAAATAAGGACGGCAACTTCAGGTGTCGATTCTGCAGCGTATCACGGCCTCACTATTGTTAAATTTTTTTATATCACAAACTAATCGCGTCTCCTTATCAGCCTCTCCGTTTCGACAGTTAGCTCTCACATTTTTTTGTGGTTGTTATAAGCTCAAATAAAAGCATCTTGTGTTTCAGAAAAAAACTTTCTATATGAACCAGTGAACGGCGATAGGAACATGAGCATTATTGGCAAGTAGGAAACGATGGTCGGAATAAGAGTCTGAAAAAAGGACAAGTTCTATTCCTCTGGCAAATGTGTTATAGTAGAACCTGGATGAGAAGAGCGATGAAAAGCTACCGATGAAGCATCTGCGCCTTCTCTGACATGCTCAGAGTCTTGAAGGCGTGACGGATTCGAATGATGCAGAAGACGATCACGGCTCCACTTCCTAATCCATTCAAAAAGGACATGTGGAAAGAAGGTACATATGTATTAGAAGAGCAGAAAACTCAATCTATATTTTATTTCAAAATCAAACGCTCTCTCTCTCATCCGAGTTTGGCACAAAGGCTCGAATTCAGGAGTGATTTTTTGAGTCATTTAATGATTCTCAAGTCAGAAGCTAGAGTGCGAGCCAGGATTCGAATGAATGCACAAGCAAATGAAAAACAAATTAGACGTGATGGTGGGATCGGCAGAAAGAGCCAAATTTTATTTAGATTGAACCCACCCATAATAAGCAACATCCACACGATGGTCACGGACACATGCGACCAATGCAATTGCAAGGAGCCCTCCTTGTCAGGAATCTCAAAAACGGATCTTCACGCTTTCCTCAAGGAATTGATTGCTTCGATTCAAAAAGGAATAGATATAATACATTAATACGCACATTCTACATTTCTTTACTTATTTTCGAACTGTAACCACTAACCAGTACGAAGACGGCAAAGTACGCGTGACGTTTTGGGTCCAAGCCAAAAAGTGTTTTTAGCGGAAGGCGAGTGACAAGCTAAGAATAGAAGCTGCTCGATTTGATTTTTTAGTCGCAGCATGAGCGTAATCGCGGTTGCAGCTATACAAAAAGATCGATAGCTTTGAAGTGGTGTCTACTATATGTCTATGTACATATGTATGTTCCTTACGGTATCACACTGTACGTACATGGTCAGAATACGCCGTAAACAGCACGCAAACAGCGCGACAAAGAGCAGGTTGTAAACGAGCGCAAGGATGCAGAAAAGAAGAGTTGCCTTCCACACTTTCCATTCGTTGATCCAGTCTAGGTAGCGCGGCCTACAAAGGGTCTTATATTGTGGGTTGTCGACCCATGTGTATTATGCTGAAGTAGTGCTGCTTACAAATAGGTTGCTATGTCGGGCGTTCTTCTATCATAATTCGAACGAATTTAGATCACACAAAAAAATCCAAGGCTTACTGGCAGATTGCGTTCCATCGATAGAGAAAGTGGAGCGCCAGCAGACCATAAGTTTGGCAGAACTGAACGTAGATACAGATCGAGATTATTCCGCCGTAGTAGGGAAGAAAGTGAGCGAGCTCGGCGAAAAAGAGCATCCCATTCATAGTGGAATATATGACCTGAACATGCACTGCCAAAAATGCATCCACCACTATATTGCTCATTTGTATCTGCAGTAACTCATGAAAAGGAGGAACTAGCGCTAACATACTGGCCTAATTACAGCATGATTCAAGGACAAAATGATGTTCGAGATGGAGAAAGCCAGAAGCAGAAAGCGATAGTTGCCAATGCTTATCTGCAATTATTTGTGGGTTTCCTTTTAATATTTTTTTTTCGTTAAATTTTGCATCAAACTAGAACATTAAGACTACATATTGAGATACCAAGAAATATTAACGACAGAGTGCAGAATTGTTCTGCTTATCAAATTGTTCGAATAATAAGGCAAGTAAGTGAAATGTGTTACTGTATAATAAATAAATGTAAAAAAAAAGAAATAAAACTGACACGGGACGGCGTGCGGAGTGATAGACAAGCGAGAAGCCCGTTCATGGAGCACGCGACCGCAGTCACAAGCATGAGAATGCATGAGAATAACATACTGGCCTAATTACAATGTGGACGCGTGCAGAGGGACTGCGAGAATCGGAGAGGGGAGCGCTCCCGGAGATGGAGCTCCGCGGAGGGCGAGGCGTCAGGGATAGCGAGGGAGAGGGTAGACCGGGGAAGAGCGACAGGCTTGTCGCAGGGGACGAGTGGAGCAGGACCGAGAGCTTTTGAGAATTATAACTGGCCATACCTTCCCATGTCTGCTTCTCTTTCTGCAAAGCCGTGAACTGCGAGGAGGGAGTGAAGGGCAAGGAGTGAGTGGTGCCCAAAAGAGATGAGGTTTTTTTCTTCTTAAAATGCCAAACGGTTGGGTAACATTAAAGGAGAAAACTGATACTAAAATAAAAATTGAAACAATTTCGCGGATGACGAAATAGCAGTTGCACTTAAAGGAGCATGAACACCCAAAACTCCTGCGCGGAAAAACCTGCAAAGATCTGCCGAGATACTGTTGCGCAATTCGCTTTTATTATGACATTTGTACTGCAAACACTATTCACGGACTCGTAAAAAACGTTTAGAAAAGTTTTGAAAGTGAAACTTCTGCTTTGATATTTTGATATGTCATCGGGAATCTTTGCAGAACTACATCAAACCAGAATAAGAATAAGGAAGAGGCTGTTTTCGTTTATTTTCGCATTGCAAGAGAAGACGGTTAAAAAATATTTTCCCGCCTATGGGCCGTTGGTGAATGTCCTGGAGTTTACTTTCTGCAAAACATACAAAGAACATAAATCTATCGTATCGCACCAAAAATTTCCCTGATGCAGGAACATTTTTTTGTATGCAAATTCCTCGTGAATGCTGCACTTTTGAATCTTTTTACTTTGCTGAAGTGTTCACATGAAGGACATAGACTGACTAGTGAAATCGCTTAAGTCATGAAAAAATTGAGTTTCATGCTCCTTCACTCTCTTTCTCTGTCCCTCTCCTCACTCGATCTTTCCTCTACACTAGCGATGTATAACCAGCAGCCCGGATACCCCCAGCCTGGCTGTCAGAATTTTTTTTTGATATTCAAAAAATTAAAAATATTGTTTAAAAAACAAAATGTTTACTATCTGTCAGACAATCCTCCGGCCTACAACGCCCCGCCGCCGCCCGCCTATGTAGCTGGCGAAGGAATGCAGTACGGAGCTGGCGGTGGAATGCCTCCCCCGCCCCCGCCTCCGCCCGCCTACGGAGCCGGGCCCGGAATGCCTCCGAGGGCCGGCCCGCCGCGCCGCCAGTTTCGTGAGTTTTAGTTCAATTATAAAGCAAATTAAAATAGAATATATAAAATAATAGCTCTGATTTCTCCCTTACAAACAGTTCCGATGCCGATGCCCACGAACCTGCCGCCCGGCTGTCCGCCGTCGCTGGCCTACCTCGCACACATTGACGGCCTCGTCGTCCAGCAGGTCACTTTCACTGCCAAATACTCACATTGGAAGAAGTGCTCTTCGGCTCTCAGATATCGAATGATCTTTGAGCTTCGAGGTTTTCATAACATAGTCAACCTTTTTCTCCTTTTCAGGAGCTTGAGCAACTCGAACTTCTCCTCGGCATTGAGACGGCCAACACGTACCGACTGCTCAACCGGATGGGACAACGGGTCAATCAACTTTTGTGACGGATATATGCATATACATATGTATATGCTTACAGCATTCCCTTCCTGCTTTACTTCCATCCCTCTCTGCCTCTTATTCTCTCATCATGTCGACCTGCCCACCACCCTCTCTCTCTCTCTCTGGCTCTCTCCAGGTCTATTACGCGATGGAGGAGTCGGGCGGCTGCGATCGCCAGTGCAACGGCTCGAAGCGCTCCTTGGTCACGCACGTCGTCGACAACATGGGCGCGGTCAGGAATAAGAAACAATCAAAACACGACGAGTATAGGTGCGAAAAAAACTGCGGTGCTTTTCAGAAAATCATCCGCTGCTTCCGTCCATACGTTTGCTGCTGGGAGAGGCAGAGCATTCGCATCGAGTCTCCGCCTGGAAATGTTGTGAGGCATCCTCTCCCTCTCCGTCTCTAACGTTCCTCGCCTCTCTCTCTTGTCTTCTCCCTCTTCTCCCTCTCTGTCTTTAACTCTCCTCGCCTCTCTCTCTCTCTCCTTCCTTCTCCCTCTTCTCCCTCACTGTCGCTAACTCCCTCTCCTTACTTCTCTCATCTCCCCCCTCTCTATCGCTCTCTCTCTCTCTCTCTCTCTCTCTCTCTCCAGGTTGCATTCGTCCGTGACAGCACCTGCTGCGGAGCGGACTACATGGTCATGGACGCCAACTCCGTGCCGCAGCTCATGATCCGCGGCCCCGGGGGTTGCGACTGCAATATGGATCGTGTCTTCCAGGTCCTCGCCACTGATCTTGCCAACCTCAAAACCTTTAGCTCTCTTGATCTTTCTTTAACCTCTTAATTTAGGTGTTCGACATGTCGATGGCGCCCATCGGCGAGATCCGCAAGATGTTCTCCGGCTTCCTCCAGGAGGCCCTCACGGACGCCGACAACTTTGGCGTTTCGTGTCAGTGCTTCCGTTCATTCATAACTGGTTCAATTCCATTCCACACTCCTTAATCATTTTTAGTCCCTCCGACTCTGCCCGTCCAGATGAAGGCTGCGCTCATCGGCACGACTTTCCTCATTGTGAGGGAATTATAATTTGATTTTGAAGACCTTACCTTCCTGTAACGGAAGATGACTAACGATATAAATTTTTTAGTCGGTAAAAAATCATGCGAATCCATTCTCCTTCATGTACTTTGAGAGCAGCCCGGGCGACCATCAGCACGACAAGATTTAGGCAGCGGATATCCACAGGCGCCCCTTTCTTCCCCCACTCACCAGTCTCCGTCCCCCTTTCGCGTAATGCTTTCTTTCTCACGAACCCCTCGCATAAATACTGACTTAGGGTATACCGCTTCGAATAAACGTATGAGAATATTTCCTCGATTGACAAATCTATCGCATATGTAATTTCGCGAGCAGTACTTCGCAGCATTATGGGTTGATGAATGTATTGAATATCTTTAATATATTCCTTACAATTTGGCTCATCTTTCCCTCCAATGAGATGCTAAAACTTGTGGTAAGCAGTCGTTTCATGTTTCGTGATAGATCTTCATCATGTTTAGGAAGATCGAGCGTAGAAAACAGAGAGAGAGAGAGAGGGCGAGAGAGAGAGAGAGTGAGAGAGAGAAGAGAGACTCCCTACCTCTCTCTCTCTCTCTCTCTCTCTCTCTCTCTCTCTCTAGTCTTATTCGCTCTCACGCGAAAAGAGAGCAGGAGGGAATTCTTTCTAGCTTCCATCGCGCTCGCCGTATTCGCCAACCCTGATTAATTTCTCGTCCACTCTCTCTTCAAATGTATACAAGTGAACGCTTTCTACGAGATTCTGCGCCACCAATTAATCACTGTACAAACGAACCGCATTTATGGACAACAGAGAAAGAAAGATTTGACAATGATAGTAGTTTTATTGCTTAGTTTCACACCATTAATAGATATGATACATAAAAATATCGATTGAGTAAATCGATGTCATGAACAAAGCACAGAATGATAATTACAACTGAAATCATAACATGGTAAGTTTTTTCTAATAGTTCGCTCATTCGTAGCATGCTATAATTGCAATTTAAAATTTATGTTTAATCATTAAAATACAATTGAGGTACTATTGTGACAAAGATTTTTTAGGAGAGCAACAAGTAAGAGTGATATTTTAGAATTAAATATATTGTTAAGCTGCAAACTTGGGACAATTGCATGCAGTCGACAGAAACGTCTCGTTCATTCGTCGATTGAATCTTTGCAGAGCCGTGCTGAACTTCTGGCTATTCATTCCCTGAGCCTACAACGTATTGATTTCGCTCTCATTTTACGAAAGAATAGTCAATACCACGCGAGCTTTTCTGTCATTATCGAGTGACAAAAAACCCGTTCTAAAGTACTGCCAACGCATTGTGTGCGACTGCCAAAAGAGAGAAAATGTTATCTCCACGATCTTTTTTGACCTGCTTGATCTTCTTGAATTCGTCCGTTCCCTGTAATTCCTCGATGGAACATGAAGTGGTCATCCACAACGTAGAGATGATAACCGCTCGGCACATTTCCCAGCGCTGCAAGAAGGCCAAGGGTGGTTTTGGTTCTAAGCTGCGAGACGATTTCAAAATATAATAAATACTTCAAATATCGAATAATTGTAAATTCTGTTAAAAAATTTTGTCCCTTACCAGGCAAGTATTATCACGGATCAGGAGCTGCGCCCTATAGAAGAAGGAGATCGCGGAGGAAGGAGAACTAATGACGCTCTCGATCCGTTATGCCAAAAAAGACCAGCCGCACGATTATTCTCCCTCAAGGACATGGACAAGCGTCATTTTCTAGGGTGTGAGACAAATGTCTCAGACACAAAGGAAAAGACCTTTGTTAATACACTGGTCTCACATCTGTCTCGCATGTCTCTCATGTGTCTTCGAAATGTCTCGGGCACTTTTGAAAAAAAAACATCCAGAATGTCTGGGACAATGTTCTGAGAAGGCGAGAGAGTGTGCAATGAAGAGAGGCGAAACAAACACGCCGCATGTCATTTCGTGTCTCCGAGACAGAAATTTTGACTGTCTCATACTCAATCGTACTGTTTATGCGTACTGTAGCTGCTACTTTTGGTAAGAGAAGAAGTGTTCCAAAAGTGAAATTTTTACTTTGTATCCTCTGTCGTTTTGTTTACGTTAATTATGTGATTTGTTTTCTTCTGACTTGGAGAACATCCTCAGTTCCGTTGCTATTGACGCAGAGAAGGTACCGCCTTCCTTCTTTTAAGTTTTTTGGCCTTGTCATCCATATTTCTTGATGTGAATTTGTTGAAGTGGGCTGCAGAATTTTCTTGTTGAGTATTCAATGATATTCCTGTTACCCTAACCCCAGACACAAATTAAAGCAAGGAAATGTTCGTTAAAATAGAAGAAGACAGTGAAGAAGGAAGAGATGGAGACGACGACATGAGATTCGGCCTCCTGGACTAAGTCTCTCACTGACTGCCCCTTGTTTTGTTTGATATACTTGTTATTCATAGCTCTTCTGTTTTGACATAATGAAGTAATGGAAGGAGATATCTACAGAAGTTTACTTTTATCGCAGATTTGTTGCTGGAAAAGAATTCAAAATATCTGTAAGCATGTTTTCTAATGCTGGTTAGAAGCATTGAAAATTCAAACGTTGTAAGTATTGCCAAGATTATTGATATCCGATGGTGTTTTGTGCACTCTTATTTGCTCTCCATTGTCAAAACATGCAATATGAGCATGTTATATCAAGAAAATGAAGGACAAATGCAGATCTCTTAGCTTAAAAAATAATATATATAATTGGTCGTCTGCAGGCGTTCTCAAAAAAGGAAAAATTCATTTTTCCTCTTGTTATTAGGTTACAAGCACGCAAAATATGGCTTAGCCAAATATTGCTTGCTGTAGATGTTTCTACATACTCTCGTATTTCTCAGTAGAAAATATTTGAGAGAGCGCATTGAAAACTACCTTGATCTACTACTGTATAATCATTCCGTACTAGGCTCCTTTAAATAGAACTTCGTGTAATTATATTTTTTAGGCTGATATGATTTTAGCCTACCTTTTTGGCCGAAATGAAGTGACATCACATATTTATGATGATGAGGGAGTGAAAAGGAGTCGCGTGTATGGCGACGGCTACATATGTACCGTACCTGAAACAAAAGAAGAAGAAGACAAGTCAGACTGTACAATTTACATACGCAAAGAGTTGAAGGAATGCTTGCGAGTAATTAATAGAACAGAGTGGAAACTGTGAAGGCTCGACAAGGATGACCTCTCTCCCTCTCTCTCTCCCTCTCTCCCACTCCCTCTCTCTCTCTCTCCCTCTCTCCCACTCCGGTCGGGATGCTTCGCTATTCTGACTCACTCTCTATCGCTATCTTCCTCTCAATTGCTTAATCCTCTCTCTCTCTCTTTTCTCTGCCTCTCTCTCTCCATCTCTCTCTATCCAATTCCCTCTCAATCTCCCTCTCATTTGTATCTCCTCAAACTCTCTCCCACTCTCTCCCAGTCTTTCTCTCTCTATCTTTCTCTATAGTTTCAGGTGCTACCTGGCTCATGCAATATATGAACGTAGTATGCACATGAGCAAAATAAATAAGCACATGAATAAGAAACGAACGCAAAGTACATACAAACATACCGTATTTTCTCTATTAGTACCCCCAGGAGTACTACTTCTCAATACCTTTGCGAGGGATGGGTACTATTAGACGAGGTTCTAATAGGGGGGGGGGTGGTACTATCAGAGAAAATACTGTGAATAGAGATGCCTTGTTCTCAGCCTGTGACAACAACGCTAATCTTTCGAACAAGTGTTCCGAATATACTTTGGACAGATTGAATGACTTTTCACCACGCAATAAGGCGAGCTTGTCGCCCCCGCTCACATCTTCCAGTGGAGTTAATAACAATAACGAGAAGGCGACGCAACGTCGGCTGATCCAACATCGTACCCCCCCCCCCTTCCATCTCACTTTTGCAACAGAAAGAACGGGAAGGTACACAAGCTTCAAAGGTGTGGGCTTGATGCGTCTCTCTATCTTGGTCCTCCTATTAGTCTCACACATTTGAAGCTTGTGCCCTTTTCGCGATGAAAAAAATTGAACATTATATTCAAGAGTGTGCGGTTGGTCGACTGGGTGGAGCAAAAATGTGATGGAGGTATTGGCAAAGAGAGTGGGAGGTCGAGAGAGAGAGACCAACTGAATGGTTTTCTTTACTTTTCTTGTATACCCACAATCAGCATTCGGCCGGACTGTTCGCAGCGCAACTCAAATTGCGTCACTTCCAAAATGCGCTCACTACATGAAAGTGTTAGTCTCTGACCAACCGCAGTGTCAATGCCACACTCATAAGGAGAGCTATTCAACGACGAGACTACGAAAGCTGAGAATACTGAGGGATTAGACTGATTATTTTTTCTTTTGTTGAGCTTTGAGCCACCTTTATATATATTGTTTATCTGGCTTGCATTTAAGTGGAGCTCAAGAAGAACATTGGAGGAAATGAGAGAAATATGTCACAATAAGATGGGTAAGAGGCCGCAACGAGGTGACCAATAGGTGCTTAAGGCACCTTAAAAAAGAGAGAAAAAGAACCAAACAAAACGAAGCAGGAATTATAAAAAATAAGAGAAAATATATAGACAGCCAGTATTAACTGCGTCGACAGAGCACAACGTTCTTAATTAAGTTACGAGCACCCGGCAGGGAAAGTGTGAACAAAACATCGGGGAGAGTATTCCACACATCAACTATCCTATTAGAGAAGAAATTCATATATATGCTGCTCCTAAATTTGAACTTGCACAATTTAAAGCGATGGCCGCGGGTGACATTGGAGGATGGAAAATGAAATATATTGTTGGCTTTGATGCCATATATCCCTTTTACAATCTTAAGGGCTACAAAGAGATCATTGATCTCCCGGCGAACTGATAGAGACTCTAAGTGAACATGTTCTAAGCGTTCGTGGTACGACAGAGAGAGCCCACATCTGGCAGATGCTAATCTAGTGAAACGTCTTTGAACGTTCTCAATCTGTCTGATAAGACACACTTGATGATTGGACCAGATCTCCATACAGAACTCTAGAAGTGGGCGGACATATATGACGAAAAGACGAATTAGAAAGTTTAGATTGCGTGATCGAAAATTTCTCAAAATATGAAAGGAGGCTCTTGTTGCCTTCCTACAAATTATGTCAATATGACAATGGAATGATAGAACACTAGAAATCTGAGCACCGAGGTCACGATAAGAATTAGTAAGGGGTACCGGAGAGGAGTGGAGGATTGGTTGGAAGGGGGGATGGGCAGGGCCACGGGCATAAACATCGTCTTCTTCAGGTTGATGCGGAGTCCCCAAATTGACGACCACTGATCGAGGCATTCGAGGGCGCGCTGAAGAAGAGCGGTGTCTGCAATTGTATAGAGTTTGGCATCATCAGCATATAAAGAACAGAATGAACCAATTGGCAGACAATCAGGCAGATCATTTATGTAGATTATGAACATTAGAGGACCGCATACACTACCTTGTGGTACCCCAGAAAGGACTGATACTCCTCTGATAATTCGCCATCAACTATAACGCGTTGTAATCTACCACTAAGAAACGAAGAAAGCCAACGAAGAAGAGAACCGGAGCATAACTGGAGAGCTTAAGGATGAGAAGATCAATGGGAATGCTGTCAAAAGCCTTAGAGTAATCAATATATAGGGCAGAAACATAAGAAGAAAAATCAACGGCCGATTGCCAGGCGGAGAGAGAGGAAACGAGAGCAGAAGCGCAAGACATTTTACTCCGGAAGCCATGCTGAGAAGGAGAAAGGAGGCGGTTCTCGTCTAAATAAGAGAATAACTGTCTGCATACTAGACGCTCCAAAGTCTTAGAGATTCCGGATGTAAGAGAGATGGGTCTATAATTACTGGGATCGCTAGCGTTACCTTGTCGTTTATAGATTGGCTTAACATATGCAATTTTCCACAGAGTTGGGCAAGTTCCATAAAGAAGAAAGCGTTTAAAGAGAATGGTCAGAGGTACAGAAATGGCGATTGAAGTTCCTTTTAGAAATGCATATGGAATACTATCAGGGGTACACGAGTTACGAGAGGGCAGATTTCGAAGCATATTATGGACATCAGACGAAGAGAAATTAATAAAATCAATTCTAGCAGAAGTTCTAGGAGGGAAAGGAGGCATGGATGTAGGAGTGGCAGAGAAGGAAGATTTAAAAACATTGGCAAAACATGAGGCTTTTTCTGAGTTTTCTATAAGTGAACGGCCTGTGGTGCCATCATTAATGACCCCAATAGTAGGTTTTGGCTTCAGTCGACCGTTTACAAAGTTGAAGAAGGAGCGTGGGGATACAGAGGTGACAGCGCGCTTCTCTTGACCGCGCTGGAAGGCTCGAATGGTTCGTCTAAGTTTAGCTGAGGAACGAAAAAAGGGCTGAAATCCATGAGTAGGGGACATTCTATATTCTTTTCTACATTTGTGCAACAATTTAAGAATTCGAGAAGGATACCTGACACGCTTTGCTCTTAATTTAAATGTGGGAACTGTAACAGAAATGATGTCATGAATAATTGAGAGGAATAAATCGTAGAGTGCATCAGGATCAGTAAAATTAGAAAATACAGAATTCCAGTCATAAGAAGAGATGAGAGACGAGGCTAGCTCAAAGTTGGCTTTTCTATAGTTGGGAATAACGATTTCAGGCAGAACAGACGAAGGGAAGCAGATATTAAATTTTACAAGGGAATGATCAAAGGAAGGGAGAGGGGGTATCACTTCGCATTCAGAAAGAAGCGATGGATCGTTCGAGAAAGTAAGGTCGAGGATATGGCCCTGACGGGTGGGGCCGGTAACATGCTGTTTAAGGTTGGCACTGATGGAGAATGAGAGGAGCTGGGCAGAAGGATGATTAGATGAGAGAGGAGATAAGAGGGTAGAATTTGACCATGAAATTTCGTGGCAATTAAAATCGCCGCACATAAGAAAGAGATCATTGCTGTCAGAAAAAATCGCGCCAATATGCTCTAGACAGTCAGAAAATGATTCATTTGAACAGCTAGGGCTGCGATACACAGCAACAAATGTAGTCGTCTTTCTAGATCGGTGTGAGGCTGCAATAGAGACCGCCAATAGTTGACAGAAAGGAGAGAAGGAGCGGGTAGAGAGGACAAACGCAGGGAGATGAGCAGAAACAAGAATGGCTACTCCCCCAACTGGGTTGGGTGAGTCACGTTCTGTTCGAAAAACCTGGTATCTACCATTAAGAGATAAAGAAGCATCTTGTAACCGCTCTGGGGAAGCCCATGTCTCTGATATAGCAAGTACATCAACTGTATGAGTTGAAATTAGAAAATTTAGAAGATAAAGTTTGGAAACTAGAGATCTAAAATTCGTATGAAAACAGCGAATCTGAGAACTATGAGGAGATGGGATGCACGGGTCAGGAAATAAAAGCAAATTTTGTTTGCTAGTATTATTTTCGGATTGTTTATCCCGGATGCATGCATCTCAGTGAGAGGGGGTGGAGTGGGAAAACTGAGATTCGGAGCTGGGCGGCGGCGGAGTGTGCTTGTTGTCAGCTCGCTTCGCTTCGGTCGCTTCGTCTCCGGGGGAGTCGTCGTGCTCCATCTCCTCCGTCACCGACGGGAGAGTGCGCTTGCCGGCCCGACGTGTGCCAGCCGTGTACGCGAGCAACGCGTTCATAAGGTTGCGACGCGGCAGCTGCACTCTCTTCATCTTGCCGTGCGGAGTGGGAGGGGGCGCTCGAGCAGAGAGCGAGCCAGAGACAGGCGAGAGAGAAGCATCGCCAGGCAGTACTGGACCCTGACCGGCAGACTTACGCCTGCGGTTGGAGTTAAGAAATGTCCTGGAAGCATTCGGCGGATTAGAACGAGACGAGCCGCTGCCAGAGGCAGCGGCATTTTGAGATGCGGAAGTGAGAGAGGAAGAGACAGGGAGAGAAGAGGAGGAGGCTTTCGCCTTAGACAGATTGAGTTGAGACCGCTCAGTGAGTGGACGCGGATTCCGCAATTCCACCACACACTCATCGCGGACAACGTACTTCAGCATACCTGCCTCGGCGTTGAGCCTGCCAGCCTCCTTCGTCGAGGCGGTCTCTTGCGCGAGTTGCTGAGGAGTGAGATCGCGCCGAAAGTAGGCATGAGGGAAAGCGGCGACGTCCTCGTGCTTGTTGTGGCGTGCGAGAGAGAGAGAAAATTCTCTCTCAACTCATTGGAAGGGAACCGAATTTTGATTATTCGGGGGGCAGTCTTGTCATGGCGGTGAGTGCTAATGTGGCCGGAGGAGAGAGAGGACATGAGAGATGCGTTGTTAGAACGAGAGATAATCTCAGACACAATGCGCATATCGTTCTTGTTAGTGATGTCATCGCTTTCTTGCTCTGGCATGCCTTTCAGGACCGCTCGGCGGCTCTTACTCTCATAAAGGTCACGCTCAGAATAGACAACGTTAGCCACGGCAGCGGCTACATGACTTGCAACAGATGCGTATGTGCGAGAGGACGAGACGGACAGAGACGGCGAGAGTTCACTCTCTGGACTGATAGGGGACACGTTACGAGAACATAACTGGGTCACGCATGCGACCAGCTGTTGGATTGATTGGGTAAGAGATGCAGAGGACTGGGCATGCGCGTCGATGAGAGTCTGGACGGAAGACAGGACAGCTTGATTAGAGGTCTTGAGCTCCTCTGCAAGGACCGTGAAAGCCTGCAGGAGAGAGTTTTGAGAGGAAACCATGAGTGGTTAGACAGCAGAGAGATAAGCCAGTGAGAAGGAAAGAGACCGAGAATAGAATTTGGATTTTAGATAAAAGCTCTGATAGTGCGAGATACACTCTCGCGGGCCACCCGCGCCACTGGTCGCCGGACACACAGTCACTGCCCAGCTACCTACCAACAGAGGCCTTTTCTCAACCCAGAGGGGAGAGAGCGACCGTCACGCACCAAACTAAACTGAGCTAGGCTGGTATCAGGGACACTCCGGGCATGTGGAGGTAGCAGGGGAGCAAAAGGGCACGGCAAAGCAAAGAAACTACACACGAAAGGTGAGAAATGAGAGCGGGAAGGAGCGAGCAACCTCTCCTCCCGAGACCAGAGCGCGTGTATGACTTTCAACTGGGTATGAATTTTTTTGGCTCAGGCTATATTGTCCCACTGATCAGTCTTGGAGATATTGCCATAAGTGACCTAGGATATAGACTTGGCATAGATTTCTGTACATTAGTGTTTTTTTCCTATTTTCACAAATGAATGGTGGAATTCGAAGATTAAAAACACCGTAAATTCCTCATTTGGAATGTGAGGTGATAATGAGGTTACTGCATTTGCAGCTTCGACTAATCACTTTATTCCGCTCTCTCTCTCTCTCTCGCACTCAAATCTCTTTCTCGCTCTCACGCGAAAACAATAGACTCCAGAAGAGAGCGGGGGATTTCTTTCTATCTTCCATCGCGCTCTCCGTATTCGCCAACCCTCCTTCATTTCTCGTCCACTCTCTCTTCAAAGGCACGCTTTCTACGAGATTTTGTGCCACCAATTAATCACTGTACAAACGTACCGCATTTCTGGACAACGGAGAAAGAAAAATTTGACAATGATAGTAGTTTTATTGCAAAATTTCCCTCCATTAATGGTTATTCTACATTAAAATATCGATTGCGTAAATCTATAAGTCATGAAGAAAGCACAGAATGATAATTACAACTGAAGTCATAATATATTGTTTTTCTACCAGTTCGCTCATTCATAGCATGCTACAATTGCAATTTAAAATTTATGTTTAATCATTAAAATACAATTGAGGTACTATTGTGACAAAGATTTTTTAGGAGAGCAACACGTAAGAGTGAGCTCTTCCGTATAGGTAAAGCATTAAAGATATCTTATAATTAAATATATTCTTATGCTGCAAACTTTGGACAATTCCCTGCAGTCGACGGAAACGTCTCGTTCATTCGTCGATTGAATCTTTGCAGAGCCGTGCTGAACTTCTGGCTATTCATTCCCTGAGCCTAAAACGTATTGATTTCGCTCTCATTTTACGAAAGAATAGTCAATACCACGCGAGCTTTTCTGTCATTATCGAGTGACAAAAAACCCGTTCTAAAGTGCTTCCAACGAATTGTGTGCGACTGCCAAAAGAAGAGAAAATGTTATTTCGACGATCTTTTTTGACCTGCTTGATCTTCTTGAATTCGCTGCATCTTGATTCCTCGATGGAACATGAAGTGGTCATCCACAACGTGGAGATGATAACCCGCTCGGCACATCTGTGCAAAAGTTGTAATCACCACAAAAAGTGGGAAATAAAGTAGTTAAAGGAGATCGTTGGGGCAAAAACTCCTACAACGATCAGCAGCCCGATAACTAAGAAGAAAGGAGTAAGCAATCCACGGAAATACTGCTACTGCTTCTCGCCTCTCTCCACAGAAACTTGTGGTTTGTATGACGGGCACGTGAGCCTATGT
Organism: Allodiplogaster sudhausi; assembly: GCA_945643635.1. NCBI lineage: Eukaryota > Metazoa > Nematoda > Chromadorea > Rhabditida > Diplogasteridae > Allodiplogaster > Allodiplogaster sudhausi. The sequence continues at coordinate 234,259 of CALZFC010000277.1, read as the reverse complement.
GTTAAGCAAAACCGGGCCCAATGTTGGATGCATGTCAAGTGCAGGAGTCGAATGGCCTCGTCGACCATGGTGTAGTACTTGCAAATTTTTTTGAAAACGGCGGGAAAATTAGATCACTATTAATTTCCTCAGGACAGAGATATGTTTGTGACTTCGGAACACTTGCAATCGAAGTTTCTAGCTCAATAATTGATAAATAATAGCTAGATAGGGCGAAGAAAACAAAACAATATTTATTCGACTTAGACCTCCATCAATAGTTCAACATTTTCCGCTGTTATAATCTGCGTGAGGGAACAGGGTGTATCAGTATTCCGAGTTCCGTCACTTTTTCTTCTGCTAATTTCGAATATTCCAGTATTAAAATTTTTCCTTCCATTACATCACAGATATGCGGCCAGCTCATTTATGTGAAGGAAGATATATATTCTTTATCGCTTTGCCCAGCATGGGTTTAATGTGATAACATATAGTCATACAAGTGATGAAATATGGGTCAAGCAAAAGGAAAAACAAACAAAAAGAAAAAGCAAAGAAAGGGGAATGTAGTCATGATGTAACATTCAAGCAATAGGTACGGAAGGAAGAGAGGGAATTTGTTGAGACATGGTGATCAAGTAGTGAGTTCCATAACCGGACTACACGATAAGATAGGCATGAGCGACGATAGCGGAGTGATCGAAGAGATGGAAATGAAAGCCTAAGAGAGTGACCACGGAGATTTGAAGAGTATCCAGTTGGGAATTGGAAGAAATGAGTGGGTTCAATTGGGGTAAGATTTCGCATAATTTTGAAAGTTGTAACTAAATCGGTAACAAGTCTGCGTTGCTCGAGCGAGGGTAATCCGAGGGTCTGTAAGCGTTGATCATATGACATAGAACGGCCAGATCTTTTAAAGATAGATCGGGTAAAACTTCTTTGGACTCTCTCAACCATATTGACATATTGAACAGCAGAAGGGTTCCAAACTTCGGATAGTGAATCAAGTATGGGCAATACATAAATGTTATATAGGCGGGTCAAAATAGAGGGGTTGCGAGATCGGAAAGAGCGAAGAATATATGCGCATCGTGCGGACGCTTTTCTAACAATGGTCAAAATGTGCTCCCTAAATGATAGTTCGCTATCATATGTAATACCAAGGTCCTTAAAAGAAGACACAGTTGGGAGAGGTATGCCGCGCAAAGAAAACACCGGTGGGATTGGGTGGTTACCGATTGTCATGATAACAGTCTTATCCAAGGAGATAATGAGACCCCACTTATTGGCCCATAAATCGATGGCATTAAGTGCCGATTGAAGGAGAGGCTGATCATTATACGTATATACCTTAATATCATCCGCGTAAATAGTGAAATAACAACCTGAGGGTATGCATTCAACAATGTCATTAATGTAGATAAGAAAGAGAAGAGGTCCTAAACAGGTTCCCTGATTTACACCACTGTTAATAGAATAGGGAAGAGAAGTAGAATCATTGATGATAACCGACTGGTTTCTATTAGCTAGAAATGAGTCAAAGAATCTCAGAAGGCTACCAGATATACCAATTTTGGAAAGTTTATAGAGAAGATGGGGTCGAGGAATTGAATCGAAGGCCTTGGTGAAATCAATAAAAGCAGTAGTGACATATTGGGACGAGTCTAAAGCACGATGCCATTCATTAAGAGTGGATAAAAGGGCAGTGGATACGGAGTGGCGAGGGCGAAAGCCGTATTGGAAAGGGGTGAGAATGGAATGCTCTTCAAGGTAGAGGAAAATTTGTCGGGAAATAATGCGTTCCATTACCTTAGATAGAGAACAAGTGAGAGATATAGGCCTATAATTTACACAATCTTCGCGGGATCCTTTCCGCTTGTACACGGGACGGATAAGAGCACGGGACCATATCTTGGGAATTTGGCCATACATCATTATTCGATTAAATATTATAGTAATGGGAGTAGTAATAGAGACAGCGGCCTTCTTAAGAAAAATATAAGGAATTCTATCAGGAGATGTAGAGTTTCGACTAGGGAGCTTAGACAATGCACGGGAGATGGTTTCTGAGGTAAACTCGATGTAATCTAATCGGCCAGCAGTGTAAGGGGTAGAGTCAGACGGGGGAGGAGGAGGGGAAACAGAAGTGAAATCAAAACAATCTTCAAAATAATCAGCAAATGCTTGAGCCTTGGAGGGTGCATCTGTACATATAGCATAAGAGGTCTTAATGGGACCAATACTCGTATTATCTTTAATACAACCATTAGCATAGCGGTAAAATAATCGCATATTGCCTCGAGATGATATACGATTCTCTAATTGCCTCCTATGGTGATAAAGGGCCTTCTTTAGTTTACGAGAAGCATGCAAAAAGGGTGAGAGACCAATAGAGGAACGACATTTGTATAAGGAGTCACAAGTGCGAGCTAATTTTTGGACTTGGAAAGGGAACTGTGGATGGGTACGGGAAATGGAGCGAATGGGAACGAAATTATCTATCACAAAGTGGATTTTCTCCAAGAAAACAGAATAGAGAGAGTCGACATCACTTGCAGAGCTTAGTAGATTGGTCCAATTAATCGCTAACAAAAAAGAGTTGATTAGACTCCAGTTAGCACGTTTAAAATCTCTTATTTGGAAATGTGACTGCGGTGGAAGGGAGGGAAGGGAGACGTGAAAAGCTACAGGAGAGTGGTCCAGCGAAGGCAGCGGGGGAAGGACGGAGCATGCAGATACCAATGAGCTGTCAGTAGAAAAAACTAGGTCGAGAAGCGATTGATTGCGAGTGGGTTCAGAGACGTGTTGAGATAGAGAGAGAGTGTGGCAAAGAGAAAGAAGAGATAAACAAGAGGGCGTGAGAGTGGTTGGCATAGACAACGAGAGAGGGTCATACGCGTTCCAATTGATTTCGGGGCAATTAAAATCACCGGCAATGATATGACTATGACTATAATGTTCTAGAATGGTGTCATGAATTGTATCTAAACAAGCAATGAAATCAGCTGCAGGGCAGGATGGACTTCTATATACACAGTGGAAGACTATTTTAGAAGAGTCAAATGTAACCGCAACAGAAACCTGCTGACAGAACTTGCCAAAAGAAAGGGAATGTACTAAATATGAGGGAAGGCAAGAGTCACTAAGTATGCAGACACCACCACCAATGCTATCACTAGAGCGATCTGATCTAAAAGCATTATAGTCGGAATTGAAAGAGAGCATTGCATCAGATACAGAATCAGCAGTGGCCCAAGTCTCAGTGAGCAGAAAGACACTAGTTTTATGGCGAAAACGAAAATGGTCTAAGATAGGGAGCTTTCTACCAATGGATCTGATGTTGATAAGAGCACAAGGTAAAGAGGAGGTGGGTGAGCAGTTTGAGACAAGAGAGGGGGCTAAATGGGGGGATACCTAATGGGTATGCTGGGCAAAGTGCTGACTGATCGATGGAGAGCCTGCACCAGATTGCGTCTGCTTGTCCGTCTGCTCCATCGGTGACCCCTCGATCGTCGCGAGCGCATCGAACCGGCCCGCCTTCGACCGCACGCAGTCGACCCGGCCGTCGTGGCCCCGCTTGCCGATGCTCGTGCTGCTACCGCCTCGGCCACGCGTCGACGTGCGGCGCCCTTGTGAAGACACGAGAGGGCGGCTCGCCCGGACTGCTTCCTGCTGCTGGCGCCGTTCGAGAGAGGCTCGGCTGCGTGGCGGGAGCTCGCGCGGGTTGCGTAGACGGCAGACTCTGAGATCTCGCACCACCCACTCCAGGCGGCCGGCGGCAGCGTTACGGCGGCCACAGTCGCGGCGGAGATCGGCGTCGTACTCCAGTTGCTGCTGCGTGTAGTCGGGCCGGCAGAAGACGTGGGGAGAGTGTGCCAGGTTGGGAAGGCAGCGGGACTCCTTGGCGTGGGTGAGGAAGTGGTCGCGAGTGGCCTGGTCGGCAAACTGGACCTTCAGAGGGCGAGGACGAGTGGAGCTGGGGTGGCGAATGGGGGGATGCCGATGGCAGCTCACGCCGACGAGAGAGCCGTCTTGAGCCAGGAGAGGGCGGAGAGAATCGGAGGAGGCGAGCTTGAGCATTGAGACAAGGAGAGAGTTGTCGTGCTCTGCTGTCTCGGCGTCAGTGCTCTTTTCGTCGACGCCAACGATGACAGCTCGGGTGGCCTTTTCCTGGATGAGCGGCTGAGTTTCCAGAGTACGAGTGACGGCGGAGGCGACAGCGGCGTAAGAGAGGGGGCCGCCAGATGAGGGGAATGTCCGCTGTGGGGTGACGATGTCGAGGATGGACTGCGTGAAACGCTCGAAGGCCTCCGTATGCTTGGCCAGAAGAGTGTCGATCCGCTTGTCGATGAGGGTGAAGAGGGATTCGGAAACCTTGCTGACGATGGCGGAGATGAGGTCGGGGTCAAGGGAAGAGGAAGGGTTCTTCTTGCCCCCGCCCATATCGATCACGACCGCCCATATCGATCACGCCGCCCATATCGATCACGATGATGAGCCATATTTCTTCACTTCTCATCTCCTGCGCTCGGTCGTCTGCTCTCTCGCTCTTTCCTCTCCTTCTCTGTCCCTCTCCTCTCCTCCCTTGCACTCTGCTCGACGCTCGTCAATGTATAACCAGCAGCCCGGCTATGCACCCGGATATCCGCAGCCTGGATGTCAGAAAAATTTAGCTTTTTTAGTCTTAAAAAGTCTTGTAGTTCTAAAATTATGCTTTAATCTAAGAAATTTTATTTATTTTTGATAAATACAATCTTTACTGTTTGTCAGATAATATTCCGGCCTACAACGCCCAGCCGCAGCCCGCATACAGTGCTGGCGGCGGAAAAAGACGCTTACGAAACTGAGGTAGAAATGCCGCCCCCGCCCCCGCCCGCCTATGGAGTAGGTGGTGGAATGCCACATCTGTCGGCGCCGCCTGCCTATGGGAACGGCGGCGGAATGCAGAACTTGTCGGCGCCCCGCTACGGAACAGGAGGTGGAATGCCGCCCCCGCCGATGCCCGCGCACGGAACAATCGGAAGAATGCCACGCGCGCGGGGGCCGCCGATGGGTGGCGCGTCGCGCCGCCAGTTTCGTCAGTTTTTAGTTCGATTGTGGAAGAAAGCAAAATATGTAAAATGCTAGCCCTTAGTTTCTTTCCTTACAATTAGTTCCGATGCCGATGCCCTCGAACGTTCCGCCCGGCTGTCCGCCGTCGCTCGTCTACCTCGCACACCTTGATGGCCTCGTTGTCCAGCAGGTCTTTTCCAAGACTTCACATCCAATATTCGATGGATTTAGACTGTCAGCTGACGACGAGTCTTTGGGAACAGTTGGCACAAAGTGATATTTTGAACTCAAAGTAGAGCTTGACTAGGTGCTATCCTAGTTGGGAGGGGCATAATATATTGCACTAGGCACGAATGCACCAATCACACCTTGAGCACCACTATTGCACCCAAATTGTATTCGTGCCTAGTGCAATATATTATGCCCCTCCCAACTAGGATAGCACCCTTGACTAAACCTTTTTCAGGAGCTTGAGCTGCTTGAGCTTATCCTCGGTTACGAGACGGCCAACACTTACCGACTGCTCAACCGGATGGGACAGCGGGTCAATCACTTTTTGTTTTTTGGATGGATTATTGCAGGAAATGTTGTGAAATGAGTGAAAATGAAAATAAACATATGTATATGCATCATCGCTTCTCTCGACTTCATCTCTCCCATTCCCCCCATTCACTCCATTATTGCTCTCCCTGCCCATTTCTCTTCTCTCACAGTCACTCTCACTCTCTCCTATCCTCCTCTTTCTCTGATTCTCTCTGCCTGTCAGCCTCTCCGCCACCCTCTCATTCCCTTTCATTTCTTACTCGCCTCTTTCTGCAGGTTTACTACGCGATGGAGTAGTCGGATGGATTCTCTCGCCAGTACAGCGGCTCGAATCGCGGTTTCGTCATGCACGTCGTGGACAACATGCATGTGAATGGTCAGTCCAAAAAAAAATTAACAAAAAATCTGTTCATGCAACTGGTATGAATAAACAAATAGGCCGATCATGTATGAACCAAAAATTTTATTTAATTTTTTTTTGTTTATGAAATGACAAACCGTATTCGTGAAGGCGATTAGATTAAAACATCAGAACACGGACAGAATCGGTTGCATAAATTCTGCGTTTCTTCCAGGAAGTCATCCGCTGCATGCGTCCTCACGTTACGTGCTGCGAACAGCAGAGCATTCACGTCGAGTCCCCGGCCGGCAACATTGTTAATTGTTTTCTCCGTCTGTCTCTTGCTCTTCTCACTTCCCTCTCTCCTCCATTCTCTCACACTTCTAAGTTGCATTTGTGCGTAAGAGCGGTGGCTGCTGCGACACAGACTACACGATCATGGATGCGAACTCCGTGCCACAGCTCATGATCCGCGGCCCCGGCTGCTGTGACGGCCATGCCGACCGCGTCTTCCAGGTCTCGTCTCTCGTCCTCTAGCGTTCGATCCATACCTCTTTCCAACCTCAAAATCTTCAACTTAATATTTCAGGTATTCGACATGGCGCTCGCGCCCATCGGCGAGATCCGCAAGATGTACTCCGGTTTCTTCCAAGAGGCCTTCACCGACACCGACAACTTTGGCGTTTCGTGTCAGTGCTTCCGCTCATTCCCAACTGGTTCAATTTATCATTTTTAGTCCCTCCGATTCTGCCCGTCCAGATGAAGGCAGCGCTCATCGGCACGACCTTCCTCATTGTGAGGGAATTATTGATTGTGTTTAAGATATCATTTTAATGTAAAAACGGTGGATGGTCCAAGATTTACAAAAAAATCGATAATAAAAATGATCTGGTACCTTTCTCCTTTGCAGGACTTCATGTACTATGAGAGTCGCCCGAATCAATACCAGCACGACATGGTTTAGCTCCTTTTCTGTCCCACCCGACAGATCTCCCCTTTGGCAGTGTTATCTTTCTCATGAACCACTCCCCTAAATATCAGCTTCTATCTGATTTTGCCTAAACCCCTGCGAATAAACGGATGAGAATATTTTCCCTCGATTGACACCTAATATGCTTTGAACAGTTTTTTTTTAAATATTTTTTTAAAACAGTTTTTTTGTACTTTGTCAGCTCAAGGCAAACAAAGAGATATAAGGGATAAGAACAGGCGAGAGACAATAGAGTGGAAAATTAGCAAAAAAAGATTATGTTCACACAGGGATAATTCGAATTCGCCATGCATAATTGAATACGAAGAAGATGCAATAGTTAGCAAAGTAAAAAAGAAATTACCAGTATGAACTTTGTACTAAAAACGAATATGCACTGATGATTTTTTTTTACCTTAAACTAATGTTTCTAATATCTACATATGTCATTACCGTGATAGATTGAATTTATTGATACCTAACAACACTGCAACCTAGCCAAGATCATTTTATTTTACGTTTCACGTAGCTTCACGTTCATAAAGCCCCAATTTTTATACAAGTAATTTCCCTGCAAGATCGCTTGTTGATAGCTTTGGCGGCCCGTTCGTACTCTGCATTAGAGGCCGTGAATTCGAAGGTGTCAAGATAGAAGTGCTCGCAGCTTAAGGGGCAGGTAAATCTGTTCTTTTGACGTGGGCTGGGCTTGTGCGGAGCAGGGCGGGACTGCTGCGGGGTGAATGGACACTGTTGGAAGCGCTATTGCTTGTGACGTCAGGAGCGGGAGCCAAGGTGCCTTTTGAATGGTTGGTCTGGGGACTGCTGCTCAACGCATTTGTAGGTTTATGAGTGGTTTTGGCGTCTAGGGTTGCAGTAACCTTTGTCGTGACTTTTGAGGTCGTAGTCATGTTGCGGCAGTAGCAGTACGGTCGGAGTTCATTCTCGCTGATACAGTCGGCTGTTCTTCCGTAGGCGTTCATACGAATCAGCGACTGCGTATTGCCTTCAAACTCGCCGTCGTCTTTGAGACGCAGAAACGTCTAGAAAGAAGTACTTTTCTTCAAAATTTTCGGGGCAGACAAAAATAAGGATAAACAGACACGGCTGACCGTGTAAGAGCCTCCACTCGGCTCCACATCAAACGTGATTTCGTGCAGCCACGCCGTCTCTCCAATTGTAGCCAAAAACTGCACCTAAATATTAATAGAAATAATTTAAACATTTTCAACAACATTTAAAAAATGACATAATTATTAGAGAAACCGTCTTAAGATGAACTTCAACGCAGTCGTTCGTAAGACCTTCCTTTGCAACAAAATCGTTGAGCGACTTGGTCGCAGCTATGCCTGCCTCTTCCCTTATTAGCTGATCACTGCAACATACATACTAGACAGTGAAAAGTGAAATAGTACGATATTTATTATATCCCACATAAGGAGAAGAAATAACCACAAAACAAACGTGATTAGGGTGCGGTTGATCTCGCAGAGGCAATACTCGGGAGGAATTGGCAGAGTGCGGCAGTTGCGTTCGCCGGAGTTAAGCGGCCGGAGGAGAGAGCCACCACGGTCGCCCGGCTCTTGATATGTGCGCATCCATTCAGTGAAGTTTGAGGCCGGCGCTTGCTGAGTTATAGACAGAAAATACCAGTATTATATTGGGAAATTATTCAATTGACATTAAGAATTAAATTATCAAAAGTCAAGCTTTGACAGTGTTCATGACAATCTTCAACTCGAAATGTGATACTTTTACATTTGTCCTATACATCCTTACTCACCTTGACAATGTCTACGAACGTCGAGTACGTGTCAAAGTGTGTAATGAGTTCGCCGGCATTTCTGCGCATGTTTCGCATGAGATCATCGTTCGAGCGGAGTGCCCTGTGAATTGGCAATGGACGCTTTGAGTTCCTCAGCCAGAGATATTTCTCGATTAAGTGGTCAACCAGGAAGCAATAAATATAAAGGCGAGCTTGAAGCGCACTTTGGAGGCGCAATCCACAGCATCGGATTGTTTATGTCGATTCGATACGGATTCTGAAATTTTTTAAATGTTTTTGTTTAAAATAATTTTTTCGGTCGTCATAAAGTGCCCACAATATTAAAGTTAGTTTTTCTTAGTCAAAAATTGACTAACATACCCATCCAAGGCGGAATCCGTGATCACCCATAAGGAAAATGAAGGAATTATCAAACTGAAAAGAAGACAAATAAAGTATAGAAAAGAGAACTGCAAATATATAAGAAGGGCTTTTCTTGCTTCTACCACTTGCACATACAATTTTCTATGGTTATGCGTACCTTTTGTGTGAGCAAAATCAAGCACAATAAAAACTTTACATAATTTACTTGATCGTGGTTACGCTTGAAAAAGTCGTGAAGAAGCCGGTCAGCATGGAAGACCGCAGAAGCCGAGTCGTGGCCGAGGCTGCTGGTCCAGATCAAACTGGCCAGGGGAGTGTCTAAATCACATCCAAATGACAACAAGATCAATATTGTCACTTTAAATAGGCTCGTCTATGTGAAGAAGTAAACAATAAAAACTGACCGGGGTAAGCTCGCATGAACTCTTCGAGGTAGTCGAGCAGATACATGTGCGGCTCCAGGCAGTGCTTGCTCGACATCTGCTTCTGAGCACTCGAACGAGACTGCTCATAACGGTTTTGGAAGGGCCTGTTCGTGGTAATTTTAATATTTTTAATTTTTAATTTTCTTAATAAATTAAATTTTACATTTTGAATAAATTTAACATGAACTAAAAATTTCGTAAGAAATCTCTAGTCACCTCATGTAATGCGTGGTTGGTTGCATGACGAAGCCGCAGCAGCCGATATGGTTGAAGACGCCAGAAGCCCAGTCCTCGGCCATCATCGTCTTGTAGCCAACCTTAAGTCGAGCCAACAATTCATACTTGAATTCTCGCTTTTTTTGCTTGACACAAGGATAAGAGTATGTGTTTGATAGCGACGTGACTATGATACTCAGGAAAAGTCGGCGGAGTTTTGTCTCAGTTAAAGGGGTTGATCACGGAAACGATTGAGCGAAACTATAAATAAAGTTGAGTTTTGTGCTCACCAACTCCATAAAAGTGAAGCTTCAACAAGGCCATGATGATATACACACCTCTTCATATTGCTGCAGGATGAAGGACTCGTTGTCGTGGCAGCGGCTGCAGAAGTCAGCGGTCGGAATGTCCGGCTCGACGCGGCCGCCGCCGAACATCTGACGATCGATCGGCGTCAGCATCTTGTCTCAAGGGCAAGGCAAGCCCTGTTTGTGATCTGCTATTTAAAGGAGTATCCGGCGAACAATTCTGCAGTTGCGCTAGAGAAACATTTCGAATGCGCACGCTCATGAAGTGTGTGAAATAGAAGGGCTGCTCAGACCTACCGTAGCTATATAATTCTCTACCCGCCAGTGTTCACCTCACTATTCCTGAGAACGTAATGGAAGAAAATAGCTCATACTTTCTGGATGTATGTTTTATGATGATCCTATCCACATAGAAAAAAAGTAAGGTTAATTATTCCCCCGGATGCCTCCTAATTACTATGCTATTCAAAATAAAGCGAAATATTTTTCATTTTTAGTGACAGTCGTATGAAGTATGTATGTATGCACATACATATGTACATACATACATATGTACATACAAAAAATGCATGAATAAAGAGCGAGATTAATGGAAGACGAAAGTACAAACTAAAGAGGAAAGCTGCGCCGTTTGGTCGGCTGTTATCGCCGACACGGTTGACGTGTCGAAAGTGGACAGCTTGGAATTGTTTCTCGATGTAGGCGACTGTCCTCGGAAAGGAGCTGAACATTCTTCTCCTTCTTAACATTAGGCTCTTTAACAATTTAAGCACTTGGGGCAGTCAAATGATATGATCATCAGTGAAGTTCGAAACAAAAATTGTCGAAATATTCTGGACGAAGATCTCTTACCCACTGACCGTCTCGCTTGCGTGCTGGAAATGGAGTCGAAGACGATGAGAAAAACATTCGGGCGGAGTGTTCGCTTTCCTGTTTTTCGGAACTCCTTTTCCTCCTCCGCTGCGGCGATCTCGCCCGTGTGGAGACTCGGCCGTTCGCCATCAGAATTCCTTTCAAAAACAGTTTAGAGCAATAGGTATTGAATTAATTACGATGAAAACAAAAGAACCAAGGATTATAGGAATAGCGAATCATTGCTCCAATTCAGTACCAATCAAATTTGTATAAGACACAAACTTTGCTCTTGGACCCTTCCAAATTTGATGATGCAACCATGTGTAGGGATCGTCCTTGGTTCCGTTGCATCGCACCTGTGAGAATTATTTTAGTTTGAACGCCACATATTTAACAGAAACAGCTTGGCAAGCCAAGAAAATGCATTGAGCCGGTATATTATCCTTTTTTTACCCAGGCAAACCTCGATGACATCGGTTGCAAAGACAAATTCCTCGTCGATCTTGTGCCACTCGCCATAATTGATCCGTCGCTCCGCAGCGTGCTCGAGGGCGCTGCAATCTTTCATTGGAGCTGTTTAGTTTTCTCGAGGCAAAATTACATTTCAGTCGTCTTCGCTAGAATCGTACACTTTTAATCAAAGGTCAGAAAATTTAAATTTGTTTTCTTTTACACCAGTTGTCCATACCGTGCACTGCACGTGAGGGTCGCTCCTTTGTACTTGGGATTCCAACGGATACGCCCGTCGGCGCCCAGAATGGTGACAGGAACGAAGCTGCGGTCGCAGGTGCTAGAACAGGTTATCATTTAGCTCTCAAGAAGCTATCAGATCAAACTATATTTTTATAAATGATATATTTGGGTTCCTTTTAATTAAAACGCCTCTTGAAATAACGTCATTAAAACTATGAACGCATGTTCCTCTGCGTCAATTCATTCATTCATCAAGAATATTAATAAAAGAAAAACACGACAGACGCTAAGGGGTCGAAGCTGCGGTTTAGCCTCCCGGCCATATCTTCTGTCCACGCCGGCAGCTCTGCGAGTATGCACGTGATCTTGTCGTGTGCACTGCCAGAATCTTCAAGCATTTGAGGCTGAACTTGATACATTACTCACAACTGCAACTCTGGTTCTGGCATCCCACACCTTGCTGAAAGGTGAGAGCCCTCTTGGAAATGAGGAATGTATCTGGGCCTTGCTCGACCATCAGCACCACGAGGGTGAAGTGGAAGGCGACGACGCCAGCGAAGACGTATACCAACAGCGAACATCTCGCCATCTTTTCATAGTTTAATTAGCAGTTGTTACTCTGTTTATAATTTACTATTCGAGAAACAAGGAAATATGTAAGATTCAAGGAATCAGATTAACGGCTTTTAATTACGGGATAATGTAGCTTTTTAGAATCTACTCAAGAGCACGGAAAGAGAGGTCGCCAAGGCGGTTCCTTATCATTAAGACGTTGCTGTTGGTGTCTACATCTTTTATGATTGGTGTCTTCACGAACACTAACACTCGATTCGAGTGTTAGTGTTGGTGAAGAGCGTCAAGTAAGGAGAATGAGGGAGATTGGAAGAGGGAGAGTTAGAGTTATAGAAAGGAATGAAAGAAAGAGCGAGATGGTGAGAATCTAAGCGTGAAATGACTAGGAAGTAGCAAAAGAAATACAGATGACTTGCCACGCTATAAATCTTGACGCTATCCGCGTTGAGTGAAGATTTCTCACGTTGGTGATCTGAGAGGCGCCAAAATCTGCTCTGTTCGCTTAAAGTCGAAAATACAGAGTTTTCAAAAAAAATTCCTATACTGTTTTCTTGCAAAAAAAAAAAACTTCATTTACAATGTATTGTTTCGATTATGTGTTATTCAGTGATAATTTCAGGTTTTGTTGAAAAAGCGTGGCTCAAACGAAGAAGCGAGGAGAGCAGTTGGCGTCTTAGACATCGGAATTCATCGTACAATAGGCCTACGACAATCGGATAGCCTTATATACATGAAATTCTGATTGCGAACCCGCAACAAAAAGCAAAAAAAAAGAAGGCGGGCACTATATGAGACGATATTCCGATGGAATTCATATGGTTCATCTTGAGCGTAAAATCGCCAGCATGGAAAACTGATTTCTAACCTGCCGAGTATGGACCGCGCTGGTGCGAAATCAATAGGCTGTTGCACTCGGGTGGAAGTGTAGAGCGCTGAACCCGATTAGCCTGGAGAAATAGGCAACAGCGAACAGGCGCATCGAGTGCAGCACTGGAAATATCAGCGATTTTTACAGAGAGAAATAGAGCAAGAGCTTGAAAGAGAGAGACAGACGGAGAGAAAGAAGGAGAGAGGGATAGAAAGAGGAGATATGAAGGAGCAAGTGGAATATATATGTAAATTGATACACAGATAATGCTTTCCAGAAATGCCTTTTATCATGGCTAGCGCCCAGTGTCAAATTGTTCGAGTTCGACTAAAACAGAAAGAGAGAGAGAGAGAGAGAGAGAGAGAGAGAGAGGGAGAGAAGAGAGAAATATATCGAGAGAGAACAGTGAGAGAGTACACTGAGTGAGCAGTGCGGAGAAGCAAAGTGCGGCAAGAAGAACAGAATCGGCGAACGAAGGCGATTGATGATGAGAACGGCGAGAAAAAGATCGTTGCCTACATGGTGAGGACATTTCAAGAGGTCACCATAGACATTTGAGGGGACAATCAATTAGACATAATTTGTGACTTTCTTCTATGTATTTTCTGGCCACTGTCCAAGAATCAGAGAGTGAGAGAGTAAGAGAGGAACATGAAAAAGAAGAGCAACTTGGGATACATTTTCACAGTGTTCAATGGATACAGACCTCGTTTGAACTCATTTGAATATGCTGGGTGCGTGTATATAACAATCATGTGACACCGCGTTGTGACTCGGTGCAAGATATGAATGTAATGTAAAATACACACCGTATTTTTTCTATTAGTACCATGGGGTACTATTTTCAATACCCTTGGGAGGGTAGGGTAATTAGAGGGAGGGGTTATAGTAAACGGATGGTACAATTTTTCAATATAATGACCAGATCTAACTACGATGGAGAGACGAGAAGAGGAGTGGAATCGAGGCGGAAACAACGAAACAAAAGAAGACCGGAACCAAAAAAGGGATGAAGTGATGGAAGTACCGGACTTCGGGTTGTACTCAGGGAAAGAATAGTGCAGATAATATTATTCCTAATTTCCCTTGTATCCCAAGTGAAATATTTTATTTACATTACCGCCAAAAAGTCTATGAACTTTTGGTTTTTCATTCATATTTTCCTTAAAAATGTATGAAAGTTAATGAAATTTTCAGGGTTGCTTCTTTGTACTAATAGATCTTCAGTAGCAGTATATTTCTTACATTGAACCACCACCGAGAGATTAAAAAAAATCAATAACTCAAATTACCCCGCTTGCACATTTCGGCCTGCTGGACAAAATCGTTTATTTATTTGATCTTTGGTTAGTTTTTTCTTGGACAAGTGATTTAGCTGTATTTTAGAACATATCTGCAATAACTTTTTGATCTTTTCGCTATTTAATCACAAGTTTTTACATAGGGCCAGTCTCCAGTGCGCGATCCATGCACTCGGCCTGAGATGCAGAAGGTTCTGGAGGATAAAATCGATCATTTGCTACTATGTCTATAGTAATAATGATGACCATATATTCGCAGAGCATCATCGAACTTATTCACATGGTTGCTAGAGCCGTGGAAATTACATGCTAACTGTTTGAGCACGCATTGACCACCACGGACAACTTTAGTACGCAGTCTAGACCAACTTAAAGCGATGCTATGCAGGAGTCTGGTTTTCAAAAAAACGGGTTTGTCCTCAAATGATAGCTAATAGACTTTTACATGATCGGTAGCCTTATTTCTTGCCTGGGTTTATGAGGCCACCAGATAAAGTAGCTAAACTTGAAATTTTTTTAGATGGTGTCAAAAATCACTTTACTCCATATAACAGAGTGTTCTGCAATAGTCTTAAACGTAATTAGCCAGATTAATGTTGTGATTGTTTTAAAACACACAGCTCTGTCAAATACACCATACTACTCTATGCAACGATACATTCAAACGATGTACTGTTCCTTGTGGCCTCAACAAGCCAGAGATGAAATAGGACTTCTGAATGTGTAAAAGCCTATTCACTATCATTATAGATAGATAAATGCTTTTTTGAAATACGGACTCCTGACCAAGTTCACTTTTAGTATGTTTGCGCAGCGGACCAAAGTTGACCACGAATTCCAAAGTGTGCATAAATAGTTTGCATCTTATTTCCACAGATCAAGTAACATTCTGAATTAGTTCAAAGATCACGTACGAATATATGGACATCATTATCACTCCACAAGAGTTTAAGAATCAGAAAAGTGAAGTCTAAACAATTGAATCAAGTGACCGGTTATGGAGCAATCCACAAACTGTAGTCTATATACACAGTTTGAATTAGTTATCGAGCAAATACAAATTATAATAGTAGATTCCTAATGCAGAGAAAATAATGTTCGTTTTCCTTGTTGGTGGAAAAAAAAACTATTTCCGTAACTTCTTCATGAAGATAAATGAACCAATCTAATAAAATCTTCTGCTTTGACTAGAGGCAAACTATAATTGGTACATGAAATCTTTTAAAGGTTTCACATGAAACAGCAGAAGAATCGGGGGGTCCACAAATTAATAAATAAGTTGAATATTGCACACTTGAGCTCATCAAATTATATGAGCCATTTTTCGTGTGTTGATGTCTGAAAATTCAAGTCGCCTCTTGCACGTCCATCTGAAGAGACCGCATTGATCTACTCGGTGGTTCCGTACTCAGAACGACGGGTTTAGGCGTTTTTGATTAATTCGGATTCGGTGAACTGCTTGAACCAATCGGTACTGACGCGTCTGCTGCTGCACTCGAGGGGGCTGCCTGAGGACTAATTCTGGGTGGCGGTACATCGGTTTGGGCGGAGCCGGAGGTTGCTATCTTTGTGGTGGTGACCTCTGTCGTGAGATTTGTTGAGGTAACCTCAGTCGTTAGCTTTGTGGTGCTGGCTTCTGTTGTGAGCTTCGAGGTCGTGGTCATGTTACGGCAGTAGCAGTACGGCCGGAGCTCGTTGTTGCTGATGCAGTCGGCAGTCCTTCCGTACGCATTGAGCCGAAGGAACTGTTGTCGAATTCGCCGCTTTCTGTTAACTGTATGAACGCCTGCAAAAAAAAAAAATCAAACTTGATCCTCTTTTCGCTCAGTTCTCGTTTTCTCAACACTCTGTAATGGTAAAGGGCTCCCTCCAAGCTTATAGGAACCTCCGCTTGGCAATACATCAAACATGAGTTCGTGAAGGCCCGCGGCATTGATCGAACTGATCCAAGCAACCTAAAACAATAGTCATCTTTTTATCGTCGCTAACGGAACCTCAACGACTAATGGCAGTAAATCACAAACCTGGTTAAGGTGGAAAGCGACGCAGAGCGATGTTAGGCCTGCTTCTTGAATTAAAGAGTTCAGTGCGACTACCGCAGTTATTCCGGCTTTTTGCTTGATTTCTTCATCTCTGCAGAGCAAAATCCCTTCTAGTGCAATGAAATCTTGAAAAAATAATAGTCGCGAATTGCTTTAAGGAAAAGAAAACGGCGCACTGGATCATGGTGCGGTTGATCTCGCAGAGGCAGAATTCGGGGGGAATGGCCAGAGTGCGGCAGTTGCGTTGACCGGAGGGAAGAGGCCGGAGGAGGGAGCCGCCGCGGTCGCCCGGCTCTTGATACGTGCGCATCCATTCAGTGAAGTTAGAAGCCATCGCGTGCTGAAAGAGATTAATTCTCTAACCACAAGAACATAAGAAACGTATAACAAGAATAAACTAACCAGTTCCCCGCACTAATTTGTTAAAAGAATATTTCGAACAACCCATGTCTTCAATTTTCAAAATAAATCCTCTATTTCAAACCGATTAGAAAGATGCTCATCATACCCTGACAACGTCTTAGGAGTCATGCGAAGACCATGATCGCCCATCAAGAAGATGAAGGAGTCATCAAGCTAAAAAACAAATGGTGGAATACAATATAATATCGCATAGCGGTGATGGCCATCAGTCAGAAATGAAAGAAAAGCGACAATACAGGCAATAATCATAGAAGGCGTTTGGCACGAGCTTACTTGATCGTGGTTGCGCTCGAAGAAGTAATGAAGATGGGAGTCCGCGTGGAAGACGGGATTCGCGCTGTCGTGCCCGAGCCAGCTGGCCCAGATCAGGCTTGCCAGAGGCGTGTCTAAATATTCACTGGTTGCAGTAATTTCTGTAAATTTGTAAAGCCCATAATGTGTTATAGTTCTTACATATATACCCAAATTTAATCAAATCTTAACAAAAAAGTTGTTTAACAAAGAGCTGAAAGCACTTACCGGGATATGCTCGGATGAACTTCTCGAGGTATTCCAATAGGTACATGTGAGGCTCGAGGCAGTGGGCACTCGACATTTGCTTGCCCGTCTGCGGAAACGACTGTTCGTAGCGATTTTGGAAGGGACTAGAAGTTGATTGATTGATTGATTTATTACGGTGTACATAAGGTAAGCATGCGTGTTGAAAGGATAATATAACAGTAAAACATAGGAAGGTGTATATAATAAATTAGCAGTATGTAGGATGAATAGTCATGAGGAGGGAGATGATATTACAGTGGGAGGCATCTTACAAGATTTGGCTATGTTGTTGAATGCCTTGGCGGCTCGTATGAAAAACGAATGGGATCGGGTGGCAGAACGGGATGTTGGATATGCAAGTTGAAATGAAAGGCCGCGAGTACGAGAATTTCTAAAGTTAAAATAGTGACAAATACGATCAGATATACGGCGATGGCCAAAAATAAGACGGCGAGCTAAAGTAAAATCAACATGTTCACGACGCGATTGAAGTGATGGGAGAGAGAGGATGCGGTTACGCGTGTTACTATCAGGCAGGTCTAGAGAGAAATATCCTAAACAACGGCGGAAAATGATACGCGTAAAGTAGTTCTGGGCCTTTTCTAGTATGCGAATATCTCTTTTGAGGCGCGGGGAAAAGACTGAGGAACAAGTTTCAAAAATTGGGCGAATATAAATAGTATAGGCAGAGAGTAGAGTAGTCTTATCACGAGAACGGAGAGAGCGGAGGAGGGGATGAGCTTTTGCGATGGCCCTGTTAGAGAGAAGAGAACAATGAGGGCTAAACGAGAGCTTGGGGTCAATTTGTATGCCAAGGTCACGAACAGAGTCAACAATATCGAGAATGCTACCATTTAAAGTGTAAGGGGTCTTAGGGTTTCGGATGCCGAGGTGTAGTACGACACATTTACTAGTAGCGAGAGGTAGTTACCATGTTTCAGCCCATTTAGCAACTGTATCGATGGCACATTGGAGGCTACTATGAGATGCGGAAGCAACGACTGGAAAATTTTAAGGTCATCTGCAAAACAACGGGCCTTAACACCATGGCAAGAGATTTGACTAGGGAGATCACTCGTATAAAGGATAAATAGTAATGGGCCAATGACTGTTCCTTGAGGAATACCACTTATAACAGGACGAGGGGAGGAGAGCGAAGAGCCAACACGAACAACAAAGGTGCGGTTAGAAAGAAATTCAGAGATCCAAGAGATGACCATAGGAGGGAGAGAAAGAAGCTTTAACTTATGGATAAGCTTAGGATGAGATACTCTATCAAAAGCACGTGCATGATCAAAATAAACAATATCAGTAGTATGTCCTAAATGGGAGGCAGCGGTCCAGTGTTCAAGACAATCGATGAATTAGTTTGACGAAAAAAAATGAATAAAGAACATCGAATATTTAAAAATCTGAAATATTAGACGATAACCGCATGTAGTGAGTAGTCGGTTGCTTGACGAAGCCGCAGCAGGCGGGCGAATTGAAGAGGCCGGTTGCCATATCCTCGGCCATCATCGTCTTGTAGCCAACCTCAATTAGAAACGCGGGTCTGAATAAATGCTATTATATACTGCTCAAAGTACCAGAGCATCAAAAGATAACATTTTTAAAAATCATGCTAAAATTTCTTTAAAGCAATGCCTGAATATGCAAGCGTTTCAAACCTCTTCGAACTGCTGCAGGATGAAGGAGTCGTTGTCGTGGCAGCGGGCGCAGAAGCCCGCGTTCGAGAAGTCTGGCTCAATGCGGTTGCCGCCGAACATGTGACGGTCGATCGGGGTCAGCATCTTGTCTGCACATTGAGAGTTCGTCTTTCCATAAGAATCACTACCTCATTTCTGCTTATAATAAGAAGTAGATTAACTAAGTAGGCTAAGAAGAGGAAGAAGAGGCAAGCAGACTGAAAAGGAATGCGACGCCATTGGGATGGCTATTCTCGCCGACTCGGTTGACATGCCGAAAGTGGACAGCGTCAAAGTTCTTCTCGATGTATGCGACTGTCTTCGGAAAGGAGCTGAATAAAACTGCTCAGTTCGATTTGATATCTCTAATGGTAAGTGCGTGTTTTAGACATTTTTTATCTTTTTTTTTACACATATTTATTTGCATGTAGCAGAAGAAAAAAAGATATTTGATAATATTAAACTCTACAAACTGACCGTTTCGCTTGCGGACTGGCGATGGAATCGAAGATGATGAGATGGACGCCCGGTCGGAACTTTCGCTCGCCCGTCTCGTGGAACTCCTTCTCTGCAATGGCTGCTGCAATCACGCCGGTATCGAGACTCGGCCGCTCTCCAGCTGGATTACTGGAAAAGTAAGCGTAAATTGAAAAGTAGAAATAAAATTTTAAAATGTCAGAAACTTTGTTTTGAATAAGCAAGGAATTAGTTTATAGTATGCATTTCGAGCTAAATGTTAAAGGACCTTGGCCGAGGGCCTTTCCAGATTTGTTGGTGCAGCCAAGTGTACGGATCATCGTTGGTACCGTTGCATTCGACCTGAAATTGTTGTTTTTACATTATGAACTTGAATCGATTTTGTTGCTACTTAGATATTTTTTAAACATATATATTTCTTTAGTCATTAACTAAATTGTTCCATTATTCTAAAGATAGATTAACGCTTTTCGCCACCTCGATAATGTCGGTTGCGAAGACAAAGTTCTCGTCGAGCTTTTGCCACTCGCCAAAATTTATCGTCCGCTCTTTCGCGTGCTCGAGAGCTCTGCAAAATTGTGCTCTTAAAATATTTTTTATGTTATTTTGTTTTACTTTCTTAGTTTTAGTTCAGGAAGTCTTGCGTGAACAAAAATTAAGAAGTAGTTTTTAAAAATCGAGATTGGCTTTCGTTCTAAAATTTTTTAAACGGAATATGAATTAGTTTTGCAAAAGAATGAATGGATTTAAAAAAAAAACTTCAATTTTTACCGTGCACTGCAGGCGAGCGTCGGTCCCTTGTACATCGGATTCAAGCGGATTCGTCCATCCTCGCCCAGCACAGTCACCGGCACAAAACTGTGGTTGCACGTCCTAAAATCTCACTCTAATTTGTCTGTGTTTTCACATATAATTTGCGAATTAATAGAAAATGATTTATGTAGTATCTACACAAATGGATTTTAGGCCAGCTATCAAAATATCCGACCTAGCGAGTTAGTTTCTAGAGTTGCAATTACAAATAACAATAGTTATATTATTAGTAGCAGCAATAAAATGACAGCATACGCGAGCGGATCGAATGTCCGATTTAGCATGCTGCTCATGCTTTCGGTCCAGGCTGGCGGCTCGGGCAGGAGACAAGTGTCGAAGACCTTGTCGTGTATCTCATCAGAGCCTGAAATCATTCATCGGGTATTACACCAGAGATCGATTAGAACAGTCTGTAATTGGACGATCTCCCGAAAATTCTTAATTCTTTATAATTAAAGACCTCGTAGAAAGGAGACGGTCCTCTTGGAGATGTGATAGCCGTCGGAGTCGCGCTCCACCATCAGCCAGATAAATACATAGTAGAATGCGACGATGCCAAGCACCACCAGCGGCAGAGGGGAAACGTGCATTCTTCTGAAGAAGTTCGGCTGCTTACAATCAGTGCCAGTCTTTTAAACAGCGGAGGAATGAAAATTGAAGCCTCCAAGATAAGGCGCCAAACAATGGCCGTTTTATGCGCTATATAAGTAGGAGGATTTATATATTGTTGAATCAGAGGAGTAGAAGGAAAGCGAGAGGGAAGAAGAGGTAGACTGCAAAGGAGAGAAGGAGAGAGTGAAATAAAAGTCCATGCAAGTGCAAATTCACTAGTGAGCTCAGGGGCTCCTATGCAAATTCAGAATGCGAAAAGAAGCATCTCGGCATCTCACAGCCCTATGCAAGTTGCTCTCATATTTTGTTGTCATAATAATTTTTAAATGTCGTAGAAGCATCCTTGCGAGAAGTTAACCTCAATGCGGCAAGCACATGACGGTCGTTCGGAGTCAACATCTCGTCTGCAAAGTGAGCGTAATTTCTCTTTCCATAAGAATCATTATCGCATTACTACCTACAGTTAGTTTAAAAGATTAAAAAGGTACAGTGATATTGCTATAAAATGGCCGATTTGGAACGCAGCTGGCGCAATGTTGCAGACGACACGCAAGAAATATAGACAACCAAATAAAGAGATTTACAGCTTATTCAAATCCTCATTTTCTTTCACACACAGCACATAAAATGCAACTTTAGTCATAAAATAAATCAAGCGATAAATGCAGCAGTACCTTGAATTTGACTTCGCAATACCATAGTCTATACCAAAATCCACCAAGGAAATCACAATTCGGATTGATAAAATTGTGCATCTTTATCGAAAAGTTCGTGTGTCTGTTGCGAGCGCGGTGAGCAAGTGACTTTATTTAGGTCCTGGTTTAGTTGTAAGTCATCCCCCAGGGTACCGTAACTGTTTTCTTTGTGGACCTTATGTATTGTTTTTTGGCTCTAAGTTGCTGAGTCGAAAGAATTCACATTTTTGCCGGTATTGTTCACGAATTCTTAGTACTTCATGTGATTTCTCTACTTTTATTCGATCTCGGGCCGAAAGATAAATTGACGACATTTACACACATATATTCGCGCCTAGAGCGCGAAGCCTTTGATCTCATTTAAGAAAGAATAAAAATAATAAAGATGAATCAATAAGAAAATATTTCGTACAAGAGTAATTAAACAGAACGAATATGAACATCATTCCGATGTGAAACAGTTTGGCATTGGCACACGAAAGGTTGCTCAGTAGATAATACCGCAAATTTGGCGGGCATAATGATCCCGTGTTTGAAAGAAGAGCTAGGGTGTATGTGGGGCCAATGGGACACGTCTATTTTAGTTTACATACGAGTCCAAAACGCCCTGTCTCGCCTGTCTGCGCGGAGATGGGAGAAGAAGATTTCCTCGATTAGTCGTTTTCTTTTCTATCTACACTTCGATCAACACCAAAAGTGACGATATGTCACGTAGCATCGTGATACCATCTCCTCGGGGTGGTCAAAGGAGGTGGACTTTTGATCCTGCACTGCTTGAAGCCTGTGTTTGAAAGAAGAGCTTGTATGTAGTATGTGGAGCCAATGGGCCTCTTAATGAGAATCTCAACATGAGATGTGAAAGGGAAGATGAAACAGCGGAAATATGTGGAAAGAGATTTAGAAAGGCAATAAAAAGAGTGAGAGAAGCGAAGTAGTTGAAGCAAACGGGTAAGAATTTATTTATTTATCGTACATGAAATTAATATTTCGATGTGACAGCAAAATTATAGGAAGGAATGAATAATGTAATAATATTGGGGAGGAGGGGGGGGGAGGGAATAGGGATGCACATGAGTCGCACCAAGCCGGGGGCGCCACTGCCCGGCCTCGTCTTTGCCAGAGACGGTACAAGCTGGAGAGGAACAGCAGGGGGTTTGACTCGCGGTTGTCGATGGGGTCTTAGGAATGAAGTAGGCCGGAAACCGGGATTAACTTCTACTTCATTAATTAGTTTAGGCAAGGAATCGATAGACATGAGAACTTTACGAGCGATATTAACAGAAGGTGCAGAGAGAAAAGAGAGTGGCAAACAAGGATGCCATCTAGAAGTGCGAAAAGCAAACGAGTGCATAAGAAGATCTGACTTAGTAATGGGAATATGAAACGCAAATACTGACCTACGATTGTTGCATGGTTTAAACGAATAGAATAGCGATATAGGAGAAGACAAAATCATATGCAATAACTTATGAGCAGTAATGAGATCGATTTCAATTCGTCTACGATAAAGAGATACCCAATTGAATAAAGCTAGTCGGTCAACGTATGATGGAATATTTCTAAAATTGATCTGGAACTTGTTACAACGTACATATAGCAATCTACTAAAAACTTTTTGAACATTCTCTAATGATCTAATTTGCATAATTCTAAAAGGAGACCATACCGGTGATGCAAATTCTAGTATTGGAAGAACGAAACATTTATAAGCACGAATGTAATGCTGCGAGATATTAGACTTTAGAATTCTAAAGAGTGCATAGACTAATCGAAGGGCTTTAGAGCATACAGATTTAATGTGTTCATTGAAGGATAGCTTGTCATCAATTAAAACGCCTAGATCTCGACCGCTTCACTAGCGACAGAGAAAGCTAATGAAGAGTCTGGAAGAGTACGAGAAGGAGAGGAGTGAGAGAGAGAGTTGGAAATCTATGAAAAACGAAGTAGGGGAGGCGGGGGCTCTTTTTGCCTAGGTGCAAAACGACGCACTTTTTGTGTGCGACTTCCAACTGCATATTTTGGCAGTAATTTTGGATTGCAACTGTTGCCTGCGAGAGCTGAAAGTGGGCCATTCCTTGGGTTGATGAGTCGAAAGATGTGAAAAGTTTCATATCATCCGCAAAAAGAGAGATTTTAACGAGAGGCAGATGAGAAAGAGCCAAGGGCAGATCAGAAGTGAACAGACTGAACAGAAGAGGAGAGAGTACGCATCCTTGTGGGACGCCTGAAGAGGCTGGAAAGACAGACGAGAGAAAATCATTGACTTTGACACGAAATGTTCGAAAGTTTAGAAATGATTCAAACCAATTTAGCCATTTTCCTCCAAAACCAAGATACTCGAGCTTTGTAAGTAATTTAGGAATTGAGACTTTGTCGAATGCCTTGACAAAGTCGTAATAAAGGACATCGACAGATCGGTTAGAACAGACTTCTCTTTTCCTGAACTGAGAGGATTCAAGCAAGTTAGTTACGACTGATTTCCCCTTGACGAATCCATGTTGACAAGTTGGTATAAGTTTAAATCTATGGCAATGTGTTAATATTTTTGACATCAGACACCTTTCCATAACCTTGCATGCAGCTGGGGTAGTTGTTATTGGCCTGAAATCTTGCGGTGAGGACGGGGAAGTTACCTTATCAATTGGGAGTACTATACCTTCGCGCCATTTAGATGGGACCTGGCCTAGGGAGAGCGAGAAGTAAAAGATGTAGCTTAGTGGTTCAGCCAATACTTGCGCACAGTTTTTGAGAATGATAGAAGGGATAGAGTCGGAAGTGAGGGAACAAGATGGTTTGAGACGTCTGAGGTGGAAAGCTACTTGTTGCGGCATTATAATGTTCGTTTTTCATAGATTTCCAATTCTCTCTCTCACTCTTCTCCATCTCGCACTCTTCCAGACTCTTCATTAGCTTTCTCTGTCGCTAGTCAGACTCCACCGACGATAAAGAGGAATTTGTCACTGCTCCCATGTTTGAATCCACATATGATATTGCTCAGAAGGAAACACAAGCTCTAGATCTGTCAGAGAGATGCTGAAATTCCTCAATCTAGTAACAGAAACACAGACACTTCAGGCAGGATGCAAAAGATGAACTTTTAAAGAAGTAACGGGCGCTTAGTTTTGTTGTATTGAAGATCACACCAAATTCGCAATATTTAGTTTTACAAACTCTTTCTATCGTATGATTATACACATAAACATTTAATTCGATTTCCTCATCAAGAAAAATTATATAACGTGATTCGATGACAAAAATACGCCCTTGTGTTTTCGGTTTCATGGGTTCGTTTGCATGGCGCTGGAAAGTTTTCTTTACTTCTTGAAAAAAGGAAATGTATATCCTTCAAATCTCATTATACCAGGATATGATATAGATAATTCTACAATCTATCGTCAAAAAAAACTTGTACTGATTCGTCTCTCTCAGCTGAAACGCGAGTGCGTCCAGTTCAAGTAAAAATTATATAAAATGTATTTCCGTCGATATCCTTCCTAAAAACATATCTACTCCTCTTTCTGCTCAGCTGTTCGTTTGCGCCCGCCCGTTCCGTAAAATAGATGAAGTGCCCAAAAAAACCAATTTTTGAAACATAAAAATGCCTAAAAGTGGTCAAAAATGAAATTTTTTAGAAAAATCATTATGGACCTTTTTTTGTGTGCTTTCCAATTATACATACACTGGCGAAAAGAAAATTGAAAAATATTAAGTTTAAAGAAAGTTATGGAATCTTAAACATTTTCCATACCTTTGCATGCAAAAAAATTATAACAAATTTGACCACCTAATTTTCTTCACAATACGCATGGGTACCCACATAAAATATAAAATTTTGGCTAACAAAATCCGACACATTGCAGGGCCACATTGGCCCTTACAGAGAGGCTCTCTTAACCAGTATGAACAAAATGTAACAGAAAACAAAAGCAAAATCCCATTTGTTTAAGCGAGCTCCAATATAAACTCATCGACATTTTCAAGAACAAATAGCTCCGGAATACCGAATATTCTGGTAATCAGCACTAGTGAAATTTCATTTGCTCCGGAACAGGCCAATCTCCCGGAGAAATCTTCTACGCTGGAGCAATCTACATACTGTATTCTAGTATATACACAGATTGAATTCGTTATCTATCCAATACAAATTGTAGATTCCTAGTGCAGAGGAAATAATGTATTTTTTAAATTTTTATCTACAAGTTAAGATGCAAAACCCATGAATTTTTCCATATAAGAGAATGGCGCCTCTCCAAAGTCTAGAGGCCGCTGAGGCCATAAAACTGAATATTTTCAAATTCAACTTCAGTAGCTTTATAAAGCAATATCTTGTCTATTTATGAAAAAAAATTCACTAATATTGCTTTATTCTGTGCGAAACAACGAACGCGAATGTGCGACCATCTCTGCATGTTTCATCGGGCTCTCGAATTTTAAACTTCGCACAGCTCGCCAAAACGGTGATTTCAGACTCCCGGACCCATTCCAATCGTTTCGCCGTGTTAAAAAGTACCTATAAAGAGCTTTTGAGCGAAATCTAATTTTGCCGGGTCCCCGGCTCTTTGGCTTCCTTACGATTCTCTCGCAAATCACGTCATATATTCGCGCCTAGAGCGCGAAATATACAGCTTTATGTTCCCAACGGAAGGCAGGGAAACGAGGGAATCCCTTTTATTAGACTTTGAAAATGTTAATTGTGCAAACTTTTTCTATGCAAATGTATGCAAATTACGTCACCTCCTTGGCTTGGCTCCCGTGGCTTATATTCAACCTAACTGAGTGAGGTAGGCGAATACTAAAAGTTTGAATTCCAGAGGCTCTGTATCTCAGCCCTCAGTGATCGTAATCCGATCGATAGCTCATTCGACTCAGCTCGTCGCCCCACTAACTTACCATTAGAGTCCAATGAGACTCAATAAACAAAAAATTTATTTCTAACTAATATACCAGGGAAACACCATACTAATTGTAAGTACCCAGTCGAAACCCAAATATCGTCTGCGCTAGCACTGAGTCGAAACCCAAATGAGCAACTTCTGCAAACCCTCCGAATTTATTAAAAACATTCCAGGCGACACTCTCCCGGCTAACATAAGGTACTGAAAAATTGTGATCACATTAACTACCTGATCCACCAGAAAAACTTCTGCGATTATATTTTTTAGTAGAGTCGGAAGTATTTAAAGGAGATCATAAAGGAAAAACTCCTACAACGATTCGCGGCCCGATAGCTAAAAAGGACGGTGTTTGCAGTCCACAGAAATGGACCTACTGCATCTCGCCTCTCTCCACAGAAACCTGTGGCTTGGAGAAAAAACGAGACACTATTTATTCTCCTTAGATCTCCTTTAAGAAAGAATAAAAAATAATAAAGATATTTCCTACAATAAGAAAATATTTCCTACAAGAGTAATTAAACGGAACGAATATGAACATCATTCGGATGTGAAACAGTTTGGCATTGGCACACGAAACGTTGCTCAGTAGATAATACCGCGAATTTGGCGGGCATAATGATCCCGTGTTTGAAAGAAGAGCTAGGGTGTATGTGGGGCCAATGGGACACGACTATTTAATTTTCCATATGAGTCCAAAACGCGCAGAGATGGGAGAAGAAGATTTCCTCACCAAGAGGTTTTCTTTTCTCTCTATACTTTGATCGACACCAAAGCGACGATATGTCACGTAGCATCGTGATACCATCTCCTCGGGGTGGTCAAAGGAGGTGGACTTCATCCTGCACAGCTTGAAGCCCGCGTTTGAAAGAAGAGCTTGTATGAATGTGGAGCCAATGGACCTTTTAATGAAGAATCTCAACATGAGATGTGAAAGGGAAGATGAAACAGCGGAAATATATGGAAAGAGATTTAGAAAGGCAATAAAAAGAGTGAGAGAAGCGAAGTACATAGTTGAAGAAAACTGGTAAGAATTTAACTAAAAAATTAAAGACAAATTCTTTAGGGTCCACCCGTGCAGTCAGACTCCACCGACGATAAAGAGGAATTTGTCACTGCTCCCATGTCCACATATGATATTGCTCGGGAGGAAACACAAGCCCTAGATCTGTCAGAGAGATGCTGTAATTCCTCAATCTAGTAACAGAAACACAGACACTTCAGGCAGGATGCAAAAGATGAACTTTTAAAAAAGTAACGGGCGCTTAGTTTTGTTGTGTTGAAGAGCACACCAAATTCGCAATATTTAGTTTTACAAACTCTTTCTGTCATATGATTAAACAAATAAACATTTAGTTCGATTTCCTCATCAAGGAAAATTATATAACGTGATTCGATGACAAAAATATGCCTTTGTGTTTTCGGCTTCATGGGTTCGTTTGCATAGCGCTGGAAAGCTTTATTTACTTCTCGAAAAAAGAAGTCTGACCAAAGTGGCCTCTCACACAAGAGCCAGATATCGAACGGCAAAACGCTCACACCGTCAACTTCTTGCTATATCTCTCACGAGTCCTCCAGAACTCTTTTCTCACTCACGCCTAACTCTCTCCCTGCACTCTCACTGGCCGTACTACTTTCCAATGCTTCTTCCCTACCCTTTTCTCTATGCGAACACCGTACGTCAGAACCAGTAAGGAGGTGGACACTGTATGATGTGATGAAAGTACTTGCGTACTTTGGGTTGTACTCAGGGAAAGAATAGTGCAGATAATATTATTACTACTTTTCCTTTTATCCCACGTGAAGTATTTTTGTTATGTATATCCATATAACTCCACAAGAGTTTAAGAATCAGAAAAGTAAAGCCTAAACAATCGAATCAAGTGACCGGTTATGGAGCAATCTACATACTGTAGTCTAGTATATACACAGATTGAATTCGTTATCTATCCAATACTTATTGTAATTTGAGATTCCTAGTGCAGAGGAAATAATGTACTTTTAATTGCCAATGGAAAAAGAATATTCTTAACTTCCTCATGCAGATAAATGAATCAAGCTAATAAAATCGTCAGCTTTGACAAGAGACAAACTATCAGTGGTACTTGAAATCGTTTCAAACGTTTCACATGAAACAGCAGGAGAATCGGTAAAAAATCGGGGTTCATAGAGAAATAAATGAGTTGAATGGTACACACTTGAGCTCATCAAATTATGTAACCATAAGCCATTTTCGTGTGTTGGATGCCTGAAACATCATGTCGCCTCTTGGACATCTTAATGAAGTGACCGCTTTGATCTACTCGGTGGTTCCGTACTCAGAACAACGTGGTTAGGCGTTTTTGATGAGGTAGGATTCGGTGAACTGCTTGAACCATTCGGTTCTGACGCGTCTGCTGCTGCACTCGAGGGGGCTGTCTGAGGACTAACTCTGGGCGACGGTGCATCGGTTTGGGCGGCACCACGTGTTGCTATCTTTGTGGTGGTGGCCTCTGTCGTGAGATTTGTGGAGGTAACCTCCGTTGTGAGTTTTGTGGTGCTGGCCTCGGTTGTGAGCTTCGAGGTCGTGGTCATGTTACGGCAGTAGCAGTACGACCGGAGCTCGTTGTCGCTGATGCAATCAGCCGTCCTTCCGTACTCGTTGAGCCGAATGAACGACCGCGTACTGCTGTCGAATTCGCCGTCTTCAGTCAGCCGCATAAATGTCTGCAAAAAAAGAAAATCAACTTGATCCCTTTTCGCTCAGTTCTCGTCTTCTCAACACTCTGTAATGGTAAAGAGCTCCCTCCAACCTTATAGGAACCTCCGCTTGGCAAGACATAAAACATGAGTTCGTGAAGGCCCTCCGTGCCATTGATCGAACTGATCCAAGCAACCTAAAAAAAATAAAGTCATGTTTTTATCTTTTTATCGTCGCAAACGAACCTCAACGACTAATGGCAGTAAATCACAAACCTGGTTAAGGTGGAAAGCAACGCAGTGCGATGTTAGGCCTGCTTCTTGAATCAAAGAGTTCAGTGCGACTACCGCAGCTATTCCGGCTTTTTGCTTGATTTCTTCATCTCTGCAGAACGCAACTTCATTCTATTGCAATGACAATTTGAAAGAATAATCGCGAATAGCTTTAAAGGAGGTATCCGGGGAATAATTAACCTATGTTTTGTCCTATACGGGTAGAGAATTAGCTACATTAGTTCAGAGCCGCCCTCCTATTTCACACGCTCTCTCGACCGAGCGACAGGCAACTTTTTGAGCGGGCGCATTCAAACTCGTTCTCAAGTGCTACTGCATAATTATTCGCCGGATACTTCCTTTAAGGAAAAGAAAACGGCGCACTGGATCATGGTGCGGTTGATCTCGCAGAGGCAGTATTCGGGGGGAATGGGCAGAGTGCGGCAGTTGCGTTGGCCGGAGGGAAGCGGCCGGAGGAGAGAGCCGCCGCGGTCGCCCGGCTCCTGATACGTGCGCATCCATTCAGTGAAGTTTGAGGCGGGCGCGTGCTGAAAGAGATTAATTTTCAAAGAATATAAGAAACATATAACAAAAATAGACTTGCTAGTTCCGTACTAATTTGTTAAAAGAAGATTTCGTAGAACCCAGGTCTTCAATTTTCAAAATAAATCCTCTATTTCAAATAGTTTAGAAAGATGCTCATCATACCCTGACAATGTCTACAAAAGTCGCGTAGGTGTCGAAATGCGTCACGAGTTGGCCAGCATTGCGACGCATGTTTCGCATCATGTCAGAATTAGAGCGCAGAGCCCTTTTATGTGGAGTTATTAGGTAACTATTAGAATTTGATGCTAAGACGTCTCGAAATCCTTGATAAATAACTCACTTTGGCGGCGCAATCCAGAGCATCGGATTGCTGGCTTCGAAACGGTACGGGCTCTTAAAAATTGACTCGCATTTTGAATACTTATACATGTATACATACGTGTTTCATTGATATTTCCCTTGTATTAGTTTTCAACTGTACTATGCTCTAACCGGAGCCATGCGAAGACCATGATCGCCCATCAAGAAGATGAAGGAGTCATCAAGCTAAAAACAAATGGTGGAATACAACATAATGTCGCATAGCGGTGATGACCATCAGTCAGAAATGAAAGAAAAACGACAATACAGGTGCCATGTATGTGAAGATGTATCACATCCAAGAATTATCATCCCCCTTTGTCCTTGGCTTGCCCCCGTTACCTTATGAAAGTACACCATCCCTCAACCATATAAAAGGAGCCCCTGGCCACTTGATAAATACTTGTCTTCTCGTGTCTACACTTGTGTTCCTGAGTTCCTGCATTCCAGTGTTACCTTGCAAGTAACATAACTACAGACAATGATCATAGAAGGCGTTTACTTGATCGTGATTGCGCTCGAAGAAGTAATGAAGATGGGAGTCCGCGTGGAAGACGTTATTCGCGCTGTCGTGCCCGAGGCAGCTTGCCCAGATCAGACTAGCCAGAGGCGTGTCTACATATTCACTGATTACTTTGATCAGCTTAGACAGTATTTTCTGTTAATGTGTAAAGTCAATAATGTGTTATAGTTCTTATTTCTCCAAATTTAATCAAATCTTAACAACAAATTAAAAAAAAATGCTGAAAAAGGTAAAGCACTTACCGGGATATGCTCGGATGAACTTCTCGAGGTATTCGAGCAGATACATGTGAGGCTCGAGGCAGTGGGCACTCGACATTTGCTTACTCGTCTGCGGAAACGACTGCTCGTAGCGATTTTGGAAGGGACTACAAGTTGACGGATAAGCGTGACGAAGAAAAAATTAATTTATAAATAACATCAATAGTTTGAAAATCTGAAATAGAAGACGATAACCGCATGTAGTGAGTAGTCGGTTGCTTGACGAAGCCGCAGCACCCGGGCCAATTGAAGACGCCGCTCGCCCAGTCCTCGGCCATCATCGTCTTGTAGCCAACCTCAATTACATACATGGAAGCACGCTTCTGAAAAAATGAGGTGGGATAGCCAGCTTGAGATTCTATCTACTGAAGGGCATCAGGAAATCAAAATATGACATCATGGTGAAAATTGCTAAAAGCAATCGCAAAATGCCCTGTATGTACAAGCGTCTCTAACCTCTTCGAACTGCTGCAGGATGAATGAGTCGTTGTCGTGGCAGCGGGCGCAGAAGCCCGCGTGCGAGAAGTCTGGCTCAATGCGGCTGCCACCGAAAATGTGACGGTCGATCGGGGTCAGCATCTTGTCTGCACATTTAGCGTTCGTCTTTTCATAAGAATCACTGCCTCATTTCTGCTTATAATAAGAACTAGATTAAATAAGAAGGCTAAGAAGAGGAAGAAGAAGCAAACAGACTGAATAGGAATGCGACACCATTGGGATGGCTGTTCTCGCCGACTCGGTTGACATGCCGAAAGTGGACAGCGTCAAAGTTCTTCTCGATGTATGCGACTGTCTTCGGAAAGGAGCTGAATAAACCTGCTCAGTTCGATTTGATATCTCTAATGGTAAGTGCGTGTTTTAGACATTTTTTATCTTTTTTTTTACACATATTTATTTGCATGTAGCAGAAGAAAAAAAAGATATTTGATAATATTAAACTCTACAAACTGACCGTTTCGCTTGCGGACTGGCGATGGAGTCGAAAAGAATGAGATGGACGCCCGGTCGGAGCTTTCGCTTGCCCGTCTCGTGGAACTCCTTCTCTGCCATGGCTCCGGCTATCACGCCCGTATCGAGACTCGGCCGCTCTCCAGCGGGATTTCTGGAAAAGTAAGTGTCGTAATAAAATTTAAAAATGTAAGAAACTTTGTCTTGAATAAGCAGGGAATTAGCTTATTGTATCAATTTCGAACGAAACGCTAAAGGACCTTGGCTGAGGGCCTTTCCAGATTTGTTGGTGCAGCCAAGTGTACGGATCATCGTTGGTACCGTTGCATTCGACCTGAAATTTTTTTTTTACATAAGTAGTTGAATCAATTTTGTTGCTACTTAGATATTTTTTAAACATACATATTTCTTTTGTAATTGTTCCAATATTCTAAACATAGATAAACGCTTTTCGCCACCTCGATAATGTCGGTTGCGAAAACAAAGTTCTCATCGAGCTTGTGCCACTCGCCAAAATTTATCGTCCGTTCTTTCGCGTGCTCGAGAGCGCTGCAAAATGTTTTTTTGTTTTGTTTTTTTTTTTAATTTTAGTTCACGAAGTCCTGCGCAAACAAAATTTAAGAAGTGGCACTTAAAAATCGAGATTGGCTATTGTTCTAAAAATTGTTGTTTATGAAAATGGGATGGAAAGAATATGAATTAGTTTTGAAAATGATTGAATTAATAACAATAACTCCAATTTTTACCGTGCACTGCAGGCGAGCGTCGGTCACTTGTACATCGGATTCAAGCGAATTCGTCCATCCTCGCCCAGCACAGTCACCGGCACAAAACTGTGGTTGCACGTCCTAAAATCTCACTCTAATTTGTCTGCGTTTTCACTTATGATTTATGAATTAATAGAAAATGATTTATGTAGTATCTACACAAATGGATTTTAGGCCAGCTATCAAAATATCCGTCAAGGGAATTAGTTTCTAGAGTTGCATTTACATATAACAATAGTTATAGTATGAGTAGCAGCTGAAAAATGATAGCATACGCGAGCGGGTCGAATGTCCGATTTAGCATGCTGCTCATGCTTTCGGTCCAGGCTGGCGGCTCGGCCAGGAGGCAGGTGTCGAAGACCTTGTCGTGTGGCTCATCAGAGCCTGAAATCATTCATCGGGTATTACACCAGATCGAGTAGAGTAGTCTGTAATTGGACGATCTCCCGAAAAATAAATAAATAGTTTCACAATTCATTATAACGAAAGACCTTGAAGAAAGGAGACGGTCCTCTTGGAGATGCGGTAGCCGTCGGAGTCGCTCTCCACCATCAGACAGATATAGGCATAGTGGAATGCGACGATGCCAAGAACCACTAGCGGCAGCTGGGATACGTACATTCTTCAGAAGAAGTTCGGCTGCTTACAATCAGTGCCGGTCTTTTAGACAGCGGAGGAATGAGAATTGGAGCCTCCAAGACCAGGCGCCAACCGTTTTTATATATGTATGAGGAGGATGATTCGTATATAGTTGAATCAAAGGAGTTGAAGGAAAGCGAGAGGGAAGAAGAGGTAGACTGCAAGTTAGAGAGAGTAGGAGAGAGAGAGAAATCTCCGCACCAAAGTCCATGCAAGTGAAAATTCACTAGTGAGCTCAGGAGAACCTGTGCAAACTCAGAATTCGAAAAGATGCTTCTCTGCATCTCACAACCCTGTGCAAGTTGCTCTCATATTTTGTTGTTCTAATGATTTTTAAATATCAGTGCGAGAAGTCAGGCTCAATGCGGCGGTCATCGAACATGTGACGATCGATCGGAGTCAGCATCTTGTCTGCAAATTGAGAGTATGTTCTCTTTTCATGAGAATCTTTACAGCATTACTACCTACAGTTAGTTTAAAAATAATAAAAAAAGCACAGTGATATTCCTCCAAAATGCCCTATTTGGAACGCACTGCGCGCAATATTGCAAACGGCATGCAAGAAATATAGAAATAAATAAATAAAGAGATTTAAATCTTATTCGAATCCTCATTTTCTTCGACATACAGCTGATAAATTGCAAATTACAACTTTATTTCATTAAATAAATCAAACAGCAAATGCAATAGTATGCTGAATTTCTGTTTGGACTACCACACTGTATACCGAAATACGAATTATAAAATCGGGCATCATTATAGAAAAGTTCTTGTGTTAATATCTGTTTCGGTATTCTTTTTGGGGTTTCGTCTCTGAATTTTTAGGATACCTCCTGGAATATTTAGAAGCACCATTAGATCCTTGCTGGAGTTATTGATATGTTTTTTTCTCTTTTGGTTCGTGGGGCGACGAGCTGAGTGGTAAGAATTCACATTTTTGTCGATATTGTTCATGAATTTTTAGTACTACTTGTGATTTCCCTACTTTTATTCGAAAAAAAGCCAAATAGACGGCATTATATTCGCGCCTAGAGCGCGAGGAAAGAATCCCTTCTGTT
Source organism: Allodiplogaster sudhausi (assembly GCA_945643635.1). Taxonomy (NCBI): domain Eukaryota; kingdom Metazoa; phylum Nematoda; class Chromadorea; order Rhabditida; family Diplogasteridae; genus Allodiplogaster; species Allodiplogaster sudhausi. Next base: position 199,758 of record CALZFC010000277.1, on the reverse strand, counting down.
CTACCGGAAAGCAGGGAAACAAGGGTTTCCCTTTTATTAGACTTTGAAAATTGCCATTATGCAAATTTGTACTATGCAAATTACGTCGCTTCCCTGGCTTGGCTCCCTTGGCTTACATTAGACCTAACGGAGTGGGGTAGGCGAACACGAAAAGTTTGAATTCCAAGGGCTCCCCCATTGGTCGTACAGACACGATCGATAGCTCATTCGACAATGCTCGTCGCCCCACTTACTTAGAGTCCCAGAAGATTACACAAACAAACAAGTTATGGGTTACTATTAAAACTGGGAAACACCATAGAGAGAGAGAGGGAGGGAGGGAAACAGAGAAAGATGGGCTGAGAAGCAAAGAGAAAGAGAGAGAGAGATATCGAGAAGCAGGGAGAGGGAAGCAGAGAGATAGGGAAGCAGAGAGATAGGGAAGCAGAGAGATGGAATCATAGAGAAGCATAGAAAGAGAGAGAGAGAGAGAGAGAGAGAGAAGCAGAGATTGAGTAGAAGAGTGGTATACAGAGACTTCATGCTGCACAATGAAGAAATTTTCAGTTGGTGAAAACAGGATGAAAAATGAAAGATTGAGCAGAATTATGGAGGAATGCCATCAATTTCCGACTGAAAATATGTTTTTTGGCAGTTTCCAAAACACAGCAAAACTTTGCCCCGAGCGGGCATCGAACCCGGACCTCTTGCGCGGAGTTTGAAGGTTGAATTTAGTTGCTTAAGTGAAAATTCCAAAAATATGTCCTCCTAGAATTCTTTTAAACTTACCTATAATTGTAGCTAATTCCACGGGCTTTCTTTCTATGAACAGCTTAAGCTCCCCGCGGGGGTTACTTGGTCTGAAAACCCAGAAAAACCATATTTTTAAATCTATTTTAACGATTTTTGCTGCTTAAAAGTTGTTTTCACGAAACATCACCACGACCTATTTTAAAGATAATGTAAAGAGCTATAAGTCACAAAAAAGAGATTTCAAAAATCTTAATAAATAACTGAGTTATGGACATTGGAATTTTAACCTTAAATCGCAAATATCTCGAAAGAAAATTTGTTTTTCGAAATCACGATTTCACCATTTTAAAGAGCATGTCGAATAGTACAAATGGTCAAGTTTCATCAATTTTAAAAATCAAAAATTTCCTAGTACAGCAGTGTATTGCGCCCTGCTCGATGCTTACAGATAGGCTGTCTTAAAAACATTTCAGAAGACATTCTCCCGTCTAAGATACTGAGAAATTGTGCCTCACATCAACTGCCTGATCCACCAGAAATTTTTTCTTTAAATTTTTTAGTGGAGTCGGGAGAATTTAATACTCAACACAGCATGACCGCAGTTGATTCAAATAATGGAAAAAGAGACAAAATTGCAAGCTAGAGCTAGAAACACATTTTTTGAGTATACGAACAAGCTTGAAGTCGACTATTTATTTCATCTGTTCAATTTTACTCATGAATAATGCGTTCTCCTATTTATTTTTCAACCCCGCACAAAGTCCATACGAGGAGATAAGCCTGTGCAAACTTGGGGCTGGAATGATCATTTGTGAACCTATTCATCCAAAAAGGTGACGGCGCTGAGGATTCAGCAATTTCAAGGAGCAAAGTACACACAGAAAACAATTTTGTAGTTTTGGCCGCGAGCAGAAAAACGCCCAGGACATTTTGTAGTTTTGGCGTTTTCGACCCCCCCAAAACTACAAAATGGGGTATCGCGGTCATTTTGTAGTTTTGCGCACCATGACATGCAGCGTGTTTTCAAAAAAATGCATTTTGCAATACATATTCCTCAATATCTTTGCCATTGTTTGTTTCTTTGGCTTTCTTTTCATTTGCCTGAGTCATCTGCATCAATATGCTCAAAAATGGCTGGGTTTTCTCACTATTATCCCCTGCTCCCTCTGTTCTTCTCTGTGTTTCTGAAAGAATAGACATGCGACAGCTCAGATGTTGAGAGAATTATGGATTTATGGGCTCTGATCATTTATCTTCGATGATATGTATGTTTTAATGCGGCAAGGCAAATGAGGTAATGTTAAAGAAATTGCATTACTAAAGAGTTATTCGCAAAGTTGAAGTGAGAAAACAATTGGTGAGTGTAATTAGCAGACTGGCCAGTGACGAAGGGGCACTAGTAACGTATTCTCATCATAGTACGAGTCCAATGGGTGAGCGTTGACAAGAGATTCGAAGTCAATCAGATCAAAAGATGATGGCACAATCTGAATATCGTAACAATTAATGTCATCGCGCCACGACAGGGTTTCGCATTTCTTCACAACAATGCGCCATTCATTGTCAATACAACAGAAGAACGAGACCTGAGCAAATGTTGGCAGAGAGCCATGAGTCATTGAAGCAAGTAACATGTCATTCTCATTGTAAGACATTCCACAATACGACATACGGGAGCACAATTGCGTGGCGTGCTCGCACTTCAGGGCAACAACAACTTTCACCAAGGGAGAATCAAATGGAAGTTGGTTCAAATCAACCGGAAGAGTGCTAGGAGAAGCAGCGGCAGAGAATTTGATACGCTGGTTGGCCAAATGCATTTGCAAATGATGAATCACGCTAAATGGCATGTTGCGATAATTCTTGCTCGTATAGGACAGAGTCTTAACGGTGGCATTCACTTGCTCGAAATCCATCGTCCATGACAGAATTGGAGGCCCGTTATCACGCACAAACTGTGGGTAATGCAGAAGGTGGTGGCATTTCACGGTTACAGACACGGCATCATCAATGGAAAGAGAAGCCTTAAGAGAGACCATGTATTCATGAATGGCACCTTCAAGGCCAACAATATCAGCATTCCTGAACTGGGGCTGCATGAGATACAGAAGAACACGAGACAGACACAGAAAAGTCTTCCATTCTTGCGCTGAAATGTCAATGCTGCGGTAGAGAGCGAATGGCAACAATCTCATTAGGGTGTACGCTTGGCAAGCGCGCTGCTTAGCAGTTGTACCGGTGAGGACAGTGTCAGGGAAAGGGGTGGGGCGAGATGAAGAGTCCTGGCTGCCATAAGGAATGATGGAGAGAAGAGCATTAATCTTTTCTATTCTGACGCCACTTCTGTTCGCAAAGCGAAGCAATCTTACAATCGCGCGCTGGCACTCCCCTTCCAGACAGTCATGCATCAGGTCAAGACCGTAGTCAGCAAGCATGTCATAGCCGGGGAACCTTAGCAGCGGGCTATGTTGAACATAGCCAAACTGCCTAAGTTGTCCGCTTGCATCGAGGGTATCAAACCACGCAGAGTCCCTCTCAACTACATGACTTGCCCTGGTACAGTCTATGAAGCTGGAGCTATGGGACTTACAGATGCGACAGATGCAGCCTTTGCCGAAGTTCTTGGCAAGTCCTCGTAGCTCGTTTTGTGCTTTGTTGTCTCCCAGCACAGAATGAAGAATCGGCTGGTAGATGATTCCATCAACGAGAAGCCCGCCAGCCATTCGGATGTTCTCAAGATCCTTCTAAAACATTTTCATCTTCAAACTCTAAGTTCGTATCACTCATGCTCGATATTCATCTTTATAAAAACAACCTTCACTTTTACTCTTCCCGGCTCAGTGCATTTTCATCTCAACTTTTATACTGGAATCTTAAAACTTCCTCGATTTACATCATCTCTTAACCCAGTCACAAAGATAGAATAAATGAAACGAATGAAAACCACGAACCCTTAAAATTTCGAGGATCGGCCGAAACTGGTGCGCACTGTGGTCGCTGGCGTATGACACGGCGAACACGTTTTTCGCCGCCTGTGAAGAGCTCATGAAGAGAGGGAGGCCGGCCAGTTTGACAAGGAAGATGGCGAGTTGATTTCCGCTCGACTTCGGCCCAAGAGCACCACCGGGAGCCATATCGTCGAAGTAGCAGAGAATTGGCAGCTCTACGGTCCCGTCTGTTTGATTCTGAAACTCCGTGACAAGTTTTACGTTGTATGCATAACTGCCACAATCAAAATAATAATAAAGATTAAATTCTAAATATTCGCAGTAATATAGAACAAAACCTTTTTCCATCGAGCACTAAAGTATCTCTTGAAACTCCGTAGCGAGTTTTACGTTGTATGCATAACTACCACAATCAAGATAATAATAAAGATTAAATTTTAAATATTCGTAATAATATAGCACAAAACCTTTTTCCATCGAGCACCATCGACGTGGCAGCAAATTTCGCTCTTATGAGCAACATCGAAGGCGCCCTGGCTCTTCGCAAACTTGATGGCATCCCGTAGCAACTCGGGCAGCGGAACGGTGTAGAAGCGCTCCGGCTCCTGCTTCCTCTCCGCCTCACCTTGTGCATTCCGCTGAGTCGACTGTACGATTCCCATCTGATGGGCGCGCACCTCCGAGATGTGGCAAGACTTTTCCAGTCTTCGTTGCCGTAGAAAGTGAGTGGAATTTCTTCGGATGGCTTCTCGAATGGTGGCGGCGGCCTCTTGTCGGGAAGCACCGTCGAAGACAGCACTTAGAAGTGTGGCTACGGAATCCAGAGTTCTTCTAAGAGTCGTGCCCGCCATTTCCGCGGTGAAGAAGGCGTCAATGGCAGCGGCTACGTCAGAATTCCCTATAAGTAAATATTCAACATTATGTGGATTGTGAATATCTATATTAATTTTTAGGATTTGGTTGATATTGACTCTTCTAGTTAAGCTCTAATAAATTGTAGCTTATTGCTACAGTTACGTAATGTACCTTTAATATCTAAGCTTTCATGATTCACGTTATTATTATAATACTACTCTACGCGAGTCTCGCAAATTCTATTAAGCGTGTAAGCCCCCAATAAGTCTTCATTCCGTTCTATTCCTAATCTTAAACCGGCGGTCTTCTCTCGCTCTTCTAACAAAATTCTTTTTCGCCTCTACATGTCTCTCACATCCTTCCTTCTTGAAGACCTAAATATTTAACAATTTAATTAGTACTGTTACATCGAAATGAAATCATTAATATGCACCTTCATCCATGGCTTCATGATCGAAATCGTCCCCGGCTAGGTCATCTACATCAGGAGCAGCCGCCGTACTCGTGAAAGGGGAAGGAACCCGCGGAGGAGCTTTTCTTTTCCTCGCTGAAGAGTGGAAGGCAAAGGGAATGAAACGCAATACTAACAATCATGAAAAATGCTTTAAAAAATAAATAAATAGCAACCATGATTCGCGACATCCATGTTGTGCACGCGGGACCAGTGCTTCTTGAGATTTCCCCAATTGGAATGATCGTGGGGTGGAGGACACATCCGACAGATCAGCTCGGCCTCTCCCCGATGGACACACATGTGTACGTTAAGCGCTTCAAGATCCGGGAAGAACTGGCTGCATCCCTTGTCTGGACATTGCATCTTAAAGAAATAGTACTCTAACACAAAACAAAATGTAATCGCATTGCAATATAAATAGCTTTAAAAATTAACCGAAGAAGTCTATTAAAGATACTTTCAGGTGGCAGCATACAAACCTGCCCAGACATCCTGTCGATTTAGCAGCACGCGATTCTGCTACAGGATGTTCCTGAATCATGCAAGAATCACTAATACTATATACAATACTGAAAATAGAAATAAAAATTTAAGAATAAAATATTCAAGTAGTATAAAAAGACACACCAACTATATGAAGAGTGTTGCTGCTGCTGCTAGACCCGATCAGCACATCGGCTTCATACTTGCCCCTAATATCGGTCAGAAACAAAGTAAATTATCTTGAAAGTCATATGAATTCAATGTAATTCACTCTGGCAGATACTGTATTTGAAGTTGAAACATCAAAACTCTGGGAATACGCTGAAGTTATTAACCAAGTGCTTCATTTTCGTCGGATCGATCAAAGTTTTACAAGCTGAATGTCAATAAGCAAAGGCGTCGATATCACAGAATTAAGATTCATTTACAAGATCGATTGTTCAAAAAAAATTCACACAACATGCAATTTAGACTAAGTTTCATAAGTTCAATACATTGTATAGTTTTAGCCGTCGTTCAAATATTACGCGTCATATTCAACAGATTAATCGTACAGTAGAAGAAGTGATACCAAAAGTTTCAAATAAATCCTATATTACAGTAATCTAAATGGTTCTCGGTTAGAAATATATAACAGTAATCCACAGTAACTCTTAAGAAGAACATATCTTACAGTAACCTTTAATGGTTTCCAATATAGCATATATTACAGTAATCTACATTACAGAAACCAAGGAAATTTCTTAGAAAAAAGGAAAGGTTTTACAACTGTGAAACCTTGGCTGTGATTGCCTGAGCGACTCTTTTCCCAACGTTGGATTTCATCTCCCGAGTTGAGAGACCGAGGAAGTGAAGAAGTACAAGCCATACGTCCGTAACTTCAGCATCGAATTGGAGATGGAAGACGTAGTGGGCCGCCAATGAAACTACGACTGCATGCAACAGTCCCTCGCTGCACACGATCTCGTTCGCCTAATCATCAACAATAATGCCATTCAACTAATTTATCCTCTATATAAATGCAAATAAGAACCTCTAACTAACTTGAACGAAGACGCCAAATTGGGTCCTCGATCCTCCATAGCGAACGACAATTGGCTGTGTTGCAGCCATCCTTTTCTTCCTGTTCCTTCCACCAGTCTCCACCGCAAGCCTCATTAGTTCGGAGGCAACATTCGAAGCGTCTGGTTGATCCTGAAAGCAAAGTTCATTTAAAAAATAACAAAAGATGATTGTGGTACATTACAACGTCTCAAAAAATGTTTAAATTTCTTTCAAAAACCACACTGACCATCATTTCAATGTAGATTCTTCGCAGCCTTGATATTCTCTTCCGGGAGTCTTGATCTCGCAACAGCATCATAATCCGCAGAAGAGTTGCGTGCGTGTCCGCATCTGGAAGTTATACAAGTATTATTATTGGACTCATATCAGACATATGTATGCACAAGAAAGAGGAAGTGAAACAACTATTGCAAAAACAAACTACCTTCTCCTTTCAGAGTCACGAAAGACTCCCAAGTTTGTCGCCGACCATCTTCGGGAGCACATTCCGCCAAACTGAGCACCGCTGCCTTCAGTTTATCCCATCTTTGAAAGAGCGCTGCGACATCGACAGACTCACTGGCTTGGAAGTCCCGCAGAATCTATGAAAACGTAGCGATAAGCATTTGGAAGTCGATTGGACATGGCTCTATCCACTGAGGGATTATGTAGTTGTGCTATCGCATCAAAGGCACAAGCCACTCCCTTTTCCGAGATCATCTTTGACCGAAATTGTCTAAAAGAAAAAAGGCACACAATAAGTGTACTTCACCATAAGTGTACTAAAAAGTAAGTGTACCTAGAAGATAAAGACTTTGCTCCTTTTGTAACAACAACTTATAGTATTCATATGTGACAGTTACGCACCGTGTAGCATTCAGTAGATGTTCTGCAGTCTGCGGGTCAACACTGCTTTGCAGTTCCTCGTTCAGATCAGCTTGTTGCTCCAGCGGAATAGCTTCCTCAAACCTTCTCTTCTTTCGATAGGGGCGAGAACGGTAGAGGCCGTCTTCTTTAAGTAGCCGCTTCTTGTTATAAATGAACTGGAAGAGGATCGACGAACATTCGCCGACGTAGATTGACTGCAAACAAAGTTGCTTTAGAAATATCGTAATAACAAGGTTAGGAATATCAAGGCATTTTTATTACAATTTAATAAAAGTATTTCTTAACTTATAGTTAGGGCAAAAACTCGCTGCCATCTTTCTATTGATCTTTCTGTTAATGTCATCGCATCTTAATGATGCATGAATAAATGAACATAATAAATACCTTCTCAATACTCGGAAAGGGGGAGCAGATGTGTGCAAAGAACTGTCGCACCTCATCCGGTCTTGGCGCGAACCTTCTAAAAGAAAAATACGTTGTATAAGATAAATTGAGTCAGCACTGCATGTTCGAAAAAAGAAGACACTGACCTATCACAATATTCGAGGAGTGCGCAGCCAACTCGTCTCTTGAACCGGTTACGCGCGACAGGATCGAAGTCGAATGACTCGCCGTTGTTCAGTCTCTCGAGAATACTTTTCGACTTGGCGCCGGAGAGAATATCTGAAGCAAATATATCGAATTTAATAAAAATTAATTCATTCTGAATACTACGATACAACAGAAGCTTAAAGGATTACCGTTTAAGGAGAGGGAGCGAAGCTTTTCATTCAGCGTTGGCAGTGCCGGAGTCGCTACACGCTCTTTTCTTGCTCCTAAGCACATGGAACCCTTTTTTTGAATTTAATTTAATTTACTTATTATATATAAATAAAATATTGAAAACCTTTAAGAAGATTCTTTGCGCTGCTTTTTGCAAGACGAGTTCCCACTTGCTCCGTATCCGCGCTCAGATCCTCTCCGCTCCGGGCCACAGAACCCTCCTAATGAAGAGCAGAACTGTATTTTTATTTATTTTAAAACAACATATTTTTTGTAGAAAATTAAAATGAATTAATTTATTTTTAAGCATCAATTTCGACTACTAAAAACGCTTAAACAAAAACTTCTAAAGTATTTCTTGAAAATAAAGAAAAAATATGCCATCAAACCTCGTCAGAATCATCCATCGCTAGCGCGTACTGAAGCTCCTCTTGCCGCGTGAGTCTCTGAATAACATAAACGATCATTGTCTCATGCTTTAGAAGCATTTTTCCATCAAAATACCTCAGTGTTGGCGACGGGTGATGCGTAGGAGAACGTAGTAGATGCACTGGTTGACGCTTCCTGGCGCACATCGTTGATACCTTAAAAATAAATTGTTTAGTTTAACGCATAATAAAACGTTCTTCATAATAAAACGTTCTTAATTTCAAAAATGAAAATTCGAACTTTTCAACTGAATGCGTGGTGCACAAGAGCAACGACTCTCGTGATGAAGTTCCTTTCTCCTCTCGCGGACACATCGAAGAATTGACAGCTGAATAACACACATTAAAATAATTGTTCCGACGAAAAAAATTTCAAAAAAGAAATAATAACCAGGAGTATCCTTTTAACTGCAATATCACTCATCTCTTTTCAGAATTCTTGTACTTTTTCATACCTGATCTCCAATCGCTGACATGCCCAGCTCGAACAGGATGCCCTTGTCGAGCTCATCAAGCATCTCCGTGGTCATACGGTTGCACGAAAAGCACTCCGCATACCTAGTAAGGATACTTACAATTAGTATGATATAAAGATAAAATAAAGGAAGACAAACGGAGTTATATAATGCGTCTGCCGAGAAAACTGAAACCGTCAAACAATACAAGAAGGTGATATTAAGCTGTTCCCGCCTCACAGGTCGAAAAAGAACAAAATTTCGCTAAAGTTGTCCTTTTTTCTCATTATTCCATCGCAATAGGTACTACTTAAAAGAAGTTGCTTTTGTCAGATAAAAATAAAGAGAACATCAGTAAAATCAAGCCATTAAAATAGTGCAGTAGCTCTTAACATCAAGTGTGCAATAAAGAGAACAGCTCCAACGCACTCTAACTCGAAATAACTAAAAGCAATGATATATTCGTGGTCGCAGTATCAAACAACCTAACATGGCTAAGTTTCCGCCCTTTTTTTGCGATTTTCCAATCTCTAGGGTGGGAATAGCTTAATAGTACCAAATAAAAAAGAAACATAAAAAACAATGAAACCTCAGAGCCAACTCGGACGCTATCCCCGCCAGCTCGAAGAACTCGATCCATTCAGGTGTGGAAGACATCGGCTTAGATCTGTTAAAGGAATGTTCAGAGGTTGCAAAGAACATTTAATAT